>JAPMOQ010018023.1:4803830-4829499 GCA_026543055.1 Argiope trifasciata
GTGTGTGTGTGTGTGTGTGTGTGTGTGTGTCCCTCCATAAACAGTTTTTAAAGAATAAAGCAGTCAGAGTTAATCTAAAATATTTTCCAAAGAACTGAGTTGAAATTTCTAATCAAATGATATAATATATAGTATAGAGAACATATTGTAAAGATATATTTAATATACATAGATATCTATTTAAAAATTAAAAAAAATGACTTTATGGTTCAGTTTAGGTTTCTTAAGTCCTCTGTTGAAAATTCAGGCATCAAGATTTGAATTCTGAAACATGTTTCGTTTTAAATCTTGTTTATTCAACCATATTTATTTCTTCGTTTCCTAAGACTCGTTTTCCTAAAGAAATATCTCAGACTTCCTCTTAATATTTAAAAAAAAATGTTTTGAAAATGTTTAAAACCCATATTGGTTTTCGAAGATTATTTTTCCCTTTCAATATTCTTGAGAAAATTGTAAAACATTAAAATGGAATAAGAGGAAAATTCCAAAATATAAATACTTTAAATATAAAATCATTTTTTTGATAAAATACGCAAATTTAAATATTTTATAACACTATTTATTGAAACTTGAGAAATATATCTCATTGCTCATGTCGTACAGTTGCAAAATAGACAATAAAAAATATGAATATTAATACAGGCTGCAATCTTTATCAATAGAGTATTCTAGTATTAATTAGAACTTCTCGTAACATGACCTGTTTCGAATAATAATAAACTCTTGCTGTAAATGTATTTCAATTTTAATAATTACTACATTTTGCACTTTCAAATTTAGAAGTTGATTTCTAAGATATACATGTTTATTATCATTGAAATTCTACTTTGAAATGAACGTATATGATGGAAAGATCGAACCTGCGATGTACGGGATTAAAGTCCAGTAACTTAACCGTTCTGCGAAAACGTTCGTCTCTGTCTATTGGCTGTTGCTTGCTTATTAAGTTGTCACCACAATCATAATATGGAAACTATTTTACCAAACTATATCCAACTTGGCAATGGTTTAAAGAAGGCCATCGAAATTTATATTCTGTCAAAAAAAAAAGATCCTTACCTCCGAACAAGACAATGGAGCTATATTTAGCATGCTAGCCAAAGTATTACTAAATATATTTAATAATCTCTGAAATGTGCGACAAAGTATGTTCAATGTGAAGTCCACCACTTTCTGATTCCTCGGTGGCCTGGTTGGTAGAGTGTCGGTCTCGTAACCCAAAGGAAGAGAGTTCTGTCCTCGTCTCGGCCAAAGGCATCTGTGTTGGCTCATGGTAGTTGGGGCACTTTCAATAGGTCGTGACAGCAAACTCCTCCAAGTTCCCATGACAAATGATACCTCTGAATCAGCGATGAGTTGGCCTCTGATTCGGATATAAATGCTGACTTGAATGAGTGAATTCGACCACCGCCTAAAAAGGCTTGTGTCGTGTGTGTTCTAGCAAAGTAATCTTTTCACCTGAACGGTGCTCGTGAACCACGAAAGGCGAACAGCTTTATCTTAATGCGAAAGAGCTACGCTCATTCGGGCTTGGTGTGACCAAGTGGCATCAGACTCACCCACCCACCATTTTCTGAAAGCAAGTTAAATCGCATTACTGCATTCTAAACAATAGCTCTTAGCATATCAAGATTAAATTTACGCATATGTCAGCGTATTGCATCTTCAACCCCACCAAATTGATTACCACTGAACATCCTTTATAATACGTTTCAGTAACGGGTTAAACACATTTGAAGCCGATGTTTTCTTGCCACATTCAACGATATTTTCCCCTGGTGGCATGTTTTTGAACTTCTTTGGCTGAAAAAAATTTCCCGTGACCTTCTTTAAACTTTACTCTCCATCAAGGCCGAAAAAATAAGTACTGAAAGACCAAACCGCTTCAATAGAAGCCCTGACGGGAACTGTGGGTGAGTCCTAAAGGCCATCGCCGGCCACTGTAAAACCCTCCCCATAGGAGGTATGCACCGCAATCGATGAAAGAGTCAAATCCCCCGAATTATGTATACACGCAGAGTTGAAGATATTCAACCACCATACCGGAAGCATCTCATCCTCAGTTACTCGTTCTTGCATACAGCGGACTACTCCGCCACCACTGAATGTAGCAGTATCGACAAGATTTGTTGTGATCGACTGCTGAGTAAATATTGTCCGAACTTACATGGACAGAAGAGTCAAACTAACATTCCTTTCGGGGTAGAAAATAGCTTTTTCTTCTTCTTTTATACAGCCTACCACCACGCCACCATTGAACGTAGTAGTATTGTCGGAATTTGTGTTGGCTGAGTATTGTCCAACCTTACATCATTCAAATTAGCATTCCTCTTGGGATAGTAAGTAGCTGTCTTCCTCCCCATCTGCACACTCTCAAACAGTTGGAATGAAAATACCCATGTTCCACATCCTATCCTTCAGGGCTTTGAGATGACCCGGTACCATCAGTACTGTACTTGAATCCTTATTGACAGTCTTGAGGTCTTTCCTTGACTCTGAGATCTCCATACATTCCATTCAATAGTGGTAAACCGTACCCATTTCTCCACAAATGCATTTATTTTCCTGCGTTCTTCCAAATCTTTGGAAATAGGCAGGGAATCTCCCATGTCCAGATATCATTTGGATTATAAGTAGATGATACCTTCTTATTTTTATTTTCGGATCAGGAATAAAGTCGAAAGTGACTCTTTCTTTTTTGGACAGATACCATCTGTCAATCCATTGTAGTTTTATGTCTTCTCTCATTTCCACTATTAAGACTCGTCCTCAGTTACTAGGTGACTCCTGCTGGCCAAAACCATCGTGTAAGTGGACCTGTTGCACGTTAAATCCTTAGGGAACAAACGTCCTCCCACTGGTGTGGAGTGGAAATTTAGTGACGGCGGTGCCATATCAATAGGCAACTATTCTAATTTCAAGATGCTTCAAATATTTTTTCTGGGGGGGGGGGTTATATTTTCCTCTGAATTAAAAAAAAAACGGGAAAAAATATTGGCTATTTTCTCATAGCCTAAGGTCGCTGTTGAGGTCACACATCTATTTCATCTGCTTGCAAAAGCTTTACTTTTCTTCCTTCCCTTTTTTACATATGTACCTACTTTTTACTTTCTCGTGAGGTCGTGAAACAATTTCACCCATTAAATTGTCATGGGTATTAGATGCGGGTTATTTTAATTTTTATGGCCAGTTACATTAAATTCTCATTTTTAGAGCAACCCTAGTTCTATTTTGGGACGGACGTCGCCCATTTGAACCAAGGTCAAATTACGAGGACGTCACTTGAGCTGGCACCCTCTTATCCAAACTTCCACACAACACCAGAGGGGGAATGTTTGGCCCAGACAGATTTAACGTGCCCCAGATCCGCTTAGACGGCGGTTCTTCAGTGGAATCGGGTCTCGAACCTGCAACCCTCCTGTTCCGAAACCAAGATCTTACCAGCAGAACACCGTGGTGTATCGAATGCTAAATTTCATCTGTTTAGCTTAAAGCATTTTGGAGTTATCTTTGTCACAAACAGACTGGTAGACAGAAAGACATTTTTCAAAAATGTGTTTTAAGAACTCGGAAAGGTCTAAGACTTGATCATTCGTCAAAATCCTGATTGCCAGTTTTAGTTAAGTTATAACATTTTCTCTATACATCGCATAAGAGAAAGTAAAATGTTAGTTTGGTTTAGTTTAGTTATATAAACGTCCTGTTTTGAAGCAATTTTTTTTTCTCTTTTTTTGTATAAGAGTAAATAAAGTGTATGACTAAAATATATGTAAAAACATGTTTTTTTAAATAATTATAAGTTTGTTTATTGGAAAAGGTATCTCCATTTTGGACATTCTGAAAATTATTCTTTAAGCAGTTATTGCGCTTTAACCTTTGGCAATTTTAATACGAGGAGTGATGCAAAAAAGGTTTACAGGTAACATAATTAGAAAAATAGAAATTATGGTTGAGAATATTGTTCCCAGAATGGATACAGATGACTCTAGTTGTCTTAGACCTGTCGTTCGAAAACAGTAATAGCAATGAGACCTGAAACAGCGACAGTGATGGCAAGAGGTCTGGAGAATTGGTCTCGCACAGAAGTGTGAGTCATTATACATTTTCTATGGGCCAAAAATGTGTTCCCATCGGACATTCACATACAAATCATTGAAGTGTAAAATGGGCGAAGTACTGAGTAGACAGCAGATGGGGAAGTGATGTCGTTCTTCTAAAGAGGGCAGAGTGATTGCTGGAAACCTTTAGGTGGTTGGTCAGGAACCACCCTCCATACTCTCCCGGAGACTTTTTCCTTTTCCAGATATTGAAGAAACACTTATCCGAAACAAGGTTTATATCAGATGGTGATGTTCAAAAAGAATTGAATCAAAAATTTGCTCAATAGCCAGGAAAATTAATATTACCAAATTCGTCCTGCGAGTGATAAAGGCTTCTAGAGGTTTGGTTATTGTATAGAAAAGGGACTGACACAAATGTCTTTTAATTGCATTTGTACCCTGTGTCTATTGTTAATACAACCTTTTGCCCTTTGCCTAGTGTGTTTTTTTTGTATCATCCCTAGGATATATATTATCAATGGGCCTTGGTAGCCTGGTTGGTGGAGCGAAAGGTAGTGAGTTCTGTCCTCGTCTCGGCCAAAGACCACCGTGTTGGCTCATGGCAGTTGGGGCATGTTCAATAGGTCCTCCATGTCCCCGTAACAAATGATACCTCAGGGGTACTGAGTCGATCTAAATTCTGACTTGTAGATGGATGGATGAGTTCGACCGCCCCCTAAAAAGAGTTATGTTGTGTGTTCGAGCAAAGTCATCCTTTCACCTCAAAAGAAGCACACTTCTGCTTTCATTCGAAAGAGCTCCGCTCCTTCGGGCTTGGCATGACCAAGTGGCATTAGACCCACTACCATATAATCAATCCTGTTGCCGTAAGGGTAGAATTCTTTTTCTTTAATTCCTCCAGAGAATGTATTTAATATATTTCTTATTTCTCCCATTAGGGAAATTTCATTCCATTCCAGAGATTTCTCTTCTTCTTGTAAGAGGAAACTACTCGCATCTTATGTTTCACCAATCTTATAAATTGCATCTGAGCTGAATAGAACATAAATGCGACTTTTCTGCTTTGCTTCTTAATGCATGCTAGATATTAAGAGTTTTAAACCATAACTCCTGATATCCAATATCTCAGTTTTTGGAGTTTATTAAAAATTCTAAAAGATTTACTAATCTAGCTGATATTTTAAAATAGTTGCAAATACTTGAAAAATTACCGTTGGTTAATTTTAAGTAATTAATGTTACTGAAAACCTTACTTTTAAATCTCAATTTATCATATTCCCTCATTCGATGGTAATTGAATTCCAGTTTGAAAATGTCATTTTTTAATATATATTGCGATATATTTTGTGAAAATCTAAGGTTTAATTATTTTTATGTAATATTATATCTTAAGGAACAATGAAACATTTATTATTTGATCTATTAGTATAATTCATTACTAGCTCAACAGAGGATGGAAATAATGCTGAATTAAGAAACTATTAGATGATAAAAAAATACGGTGTCTTTCCAATTATTTGTATGAAACTCTTTACCGAAAATGTTGTAACTTTTTTCACAAACTTCCATTCGATCCTCTGAAGAGCAATTAATATATCGGCTACTTTATATTATATTATGTTTTAATTTAGAAACGTATATTAAATATTAAATCTAACTATTAACTATAAACGTATATTAAATATTTTTCGTATATGTACCAAAATCTATCAAATAATGGCAAATGAAAAAAAAATGAAACCTAACCTAAAAAAAATACATTTGATATTATAACCATACACGATAAATATATAACATAAATACATATTGATAACAAAAACACACAACAAACGTAAAAACAATTTATTTACATTGTATACCCAAGATAAAGAAAACCAGCAAATCAAGTCCGTACTAAAATCAGGGCACATTCATTTTATTTATGGATCGAGATGGAGATAGCTACAACAGTATTATACACATCATTTTAAAGCTTTTAATTTAAAAGAAAACACCGTTGTCAACAATCACGAGCGAACTTTCTTTAACATAATGCACATGCCTGACTTTCCTTTTAGGGTAACGAAATGCTGACTAGAAATTTTTTATTTCCTTTATTCCGTTTTCTTTTCATTTAAAAGTACTTCAGAACGAATCCGAAAGATCGATTCATGAACAACATTTGGTTTTAAATACATCATAAGAAAATAAACAGAATCGTTTGAAATAATCGGCCGAAATTCTTCTAACACTAACTGGATTACTATTGGGGAAAAAAACCGAAGCCTTACTCACCTTTGGTGGGATTTTCCTTCATCTTTTTTGGCGTGAAAGTTAGTTTTTGATTAATAAAAAATGAACCACTCCATGAACCGGCATAAAAAGTTGCCTATGTTCCATTCCTGACTCTAATCTGCCTTTGAGCTAAATGACATCCCATTCCGTTCACCAGTTCTGGCGTGATTGAGTGACAAACATCCATCCATCCAAACTTTCATATTTATAATATTTGTATAGCAGTATAAAAAAACTGTTTCTAGAGTAAGTGTCCAATGAATATGAATATACTGATACGAAAAAGAAAAAAAAATGTTCCTGCATCACGTTTTCACTCAAAATGACCCTTTATAACTTTTTTTTTATCATTTTTAATTTCTAGTTTACATTTGACTAGTTAGGTTTTACTTAATAAATCTTGCAATAAAAAACCCAAATGAAACACACACAAGTAATCTTAGATGTACCACCATTAGATTTTAATTTGTTTTCTTTTAAACATGTAAAACTCTATTCATACACCTTCTTGTATTCTTACAGTAATACTTTATACGATAATTTCAATTTCAATTTTCTTTCTAAAAACGATAAATTTGATGTAGGATCCACCGAACGCTTTACAAGCTAAATTAAAATAAAAGCAAAATTGGCAAAAAATAACAATTTATCGATAAATAAACGACTACAACTTCCACTCTTATCGCCTAGATATCACTGACATTTTCCCCTCCTTTTTTCGTAAAATATTATTAATTAAATATCCAAGACACGTAATTTGCTCTTTAAAGGTCCTCACCTATGTGGGTTTAGAGGAAAGCTCTGTTTTCTAGGAAATTCAGACACACAGTATACATTTGCAATTAGTCAATCAGGTGCAATATCAGACAGCTTATGTATGACAAACATCTTGAAAATACAAATTATCATTACGATTTTTGAGGGGGGGGAGAGGATCTGGATTTTCTTCATCCCTGAAAAAGAAACTTGGGAATTCCAGTTTTCAAGATTCCGGAAACTTGCGACAGCTGAAATAAAATGATACAAGAGTTTAATTTAGTTATTTTAATGCCCCGTTGTAAAGCAACATTAGGGATATTTTGGGACGGACCACGTCATTTTGAGGCGTGGTCAGAGGACGAGGATGACATCTGAAATAGCACTCCTCCTCTTCACATCACATAGGGAGAAGGACATTTGATCTGACAATTTTAACATGTAAGAGACCCCCTCACACAATGTGTCTTCGATGGAATCGAGTCTCGAACCTGAAATCTATCCAGTTCCGAAACCTTACCACCAGGCCACCGCGGCCTAATGATCTTAGGGATGAGAGACTTAAATTTCTATTTAAGGTATCCGACTACGCTAAAAACATTGGTTATCGACCTCATTGGAGAATTTTAAAAAATTCTTATTACTTCTTGCAGTTCAGACTTTCCTCTTTCCGAAATAGTTTATTTTTTCTAAGAAAAGGAAGGCCTGGTCTACCCTACAGGCTCACATATTTTTACAGCTATAAATTGTCTTTTATTTCAAATTTATCAAAATTTAAATTTTCATAAGAATTCTCCACCGTCAACATGATATCCACAAAAATAATAGAGGTATGGACACAAAAATTTCAGGGCGTGTTTTAAACAATATGAGCAATGAAATGAGACAAATGTTTTATTGTGGGTGAAATGCTTTTTCATTTACAGGTGATTTTAGAAAAATTATGTTGTGATTTATGGAAAAAAGGCACATATGCGTATATTTTTACCCGTAACTTCTTTGCAGCTAAAGATTTATCTTACATTTTGGTTCATTTCATTCATCGTTATATTCTATAACTTGTAGTAATAGTATCGCTGCATTACCATTTTGTTGAGAGTGTTAACAAATTTGGATAAATTTAATTAAATTGTACCACAAATTTTCCCATTTCTCAAAATATATTATATTCCCAAAATTTTTGTATTGTATTTTTAGTGTTTATTACTGACAAAACATCTAAAAACCATAAACAGTTACTAAAAAATTCAATTTTAATTTTTTTCCCTTCAAACGCAATCGGATACCTTAACTTGAATATATATAAGGATATACTAAAAAATGTATATATGTTTTGAAAAATATATGCAAAACTTTTGGAAATCTAAACCATTAAGATGTTGAAATTTAATTTTGGTTTTTAAATCAATTAACAAAATGAGACCAAAGGACTAATATGATATGAACAAATTATATTACCCAATAAAACCAATAAAAAAATAATATTTTTATGATGACAATTTTCTGTTATTAATATACTTTTCTCTATTTCTAAAAACAAGTTACTAAGAACTTTTTAATTATTTTTAATTTAATGCATTATAAGTACCACTATTAACATTAGTTTCATGAAAAAGAATTTATGTGTATCATTTATAAAGGAGAAATTTTTTAATTTAAATTTAAAGGTTAAAAAAATGAACATAGAAACTTCAAGGGATAATAAAAATAACAAAATGAAAACGAATTACATTTATTATAAAATTTAATTTAATTGTAAGAATTTCATTTCGTATAATTTTTAACGAAATTTTTTATGTGGTAAAAATTAACATCTTCTTTATCTCCCTATTTATAATAAAAATCCCTACTATTTTAATGCAATTTAAAAATTGCAATAAGCGCGTTTATGAAACCTCTATATCTTTCTTGTTTTTTTTTCTTTTAATTTTTCATAATTATTTTTTCTAAAATTCACTACTACATTTTTCTTTTTATTGAAAACAAAATTTAATTTCAATTATTTCGATAACTGATAACTAGACTGAAAATAATGAAATATTGTTTTATGAATCTAAATTTTTATGTAAAAAGTATTAAAAACTAATTAAATTTAAGGAGTGAATCAATATTTGAAAAAAAAAATGTAGTATCCCCTACATGTTTAAAAAATGAATTTGAAATTAAGTAATTGAATGAAAATTATTTTACTAGTTAACCGAAAAAAAAATCTTATTTAGTTTATGGTAAAGTATATTTCTTATTCAATTTCTAACTACTGAAAATTTAGACAATAGAGACAAACATAACCAAATACATTGCGACTTTACATAAAAATCTAAATACAAACTCAAATTTTCTGCAAAATTTGAATATGAATCAAATCAAATAAAACTTATTTAAGTTAAATATCCATGTCTTAAAATGCTAAATAAAGCACGAAATAGTTTTAACCATTATAGGAATAGTTTTAATATTTATAATCATTTAACTATAAATATTAAAACTATTCAGCAATTAAGTATAAAATGAGACTCTCGACAAATTTTCAATAAAAACTCAAAAATTCTTACGCTAAAATTAAAAGAATCGTTTCAGCAATGTGAAGTTTTTTATGTGTTACTTTGTTTCACTGAATGTTTTCCATTATAATCAGTATTCTAACTAAATATCCTTTTTCTCAACTATCTATATTATTTCAGAAATATTTAAATGACGTTTCTTTTTTAAATTTGAACATAATAAAGACTTAAAACTTTGGAAAGAGTGTAGTCTTTTGGGGATGCAATAACTTAAGAAATATCTTATTGCTTTACTTATTATTTCTCATAAGTATATATTCAGCATAAGCAATAGGCAAGGAATAAAACTAAAGCAAGCTGAAATATACATTATTTCCTTAGTTTTTAAGAATAATACAGCTATTTAAATAAACCATTCACTGAATTCTGTTAAAATAATAATGAGAAGTACCTTGAGATAGTATGGAAAAAAAAACGTATATTTAAAACGGATTCTAAATATAAAATTCTTTCTTAAATTCAGCTGCTTTTAGTACGCGAAAACATGCTTTTTCACTTTCACGTTTATAAGATATATATTTTTTTAAATGTCATTTGCATCTTCAAAACATTCAGTCTTTATACTTAGATAAATTTCGACATTTTTTGTATGTTTCAGTTGAAATAGTAATTTTTCGTAAACTTCAATCAATGAAATATGCTAGTTCAGTCCCTCAATCTCTGAGGTTAGATTGCTTATTCAGAAGAAGGTGGAGATTTACAAGCATGTCAATAATTAACAAATATTACATAATTTTTGAAGAAAAATCGTTGTTGTTGTTGTTGTTGATGATGATGTCGTGTCCGTGTTTCCACTGAAAGTAGGCATAGTAGCTTCTGAGATTAAAGACCTCTGAGCACCCAGAGGGCAGAAGTCTGACTTCTAGCTCAAATGAAGATGACACACACATCGCTTGCACAACCCCTTTTTAGACGGAGCCACATTCATGCATCTCCTAGAAAGAACACAGAACAACCATGCCTGAACCAGAACTCAAATCCTGGTGCCCAGCTCATGGGGAAGAAAGGCTACCCCTATGCCAGGACGCTGGCAGACATTGTTTTTTTTTAATATTTAATCATAAAAATGTTGAAGAGATAAATTAAACAATTTTACATCACTTGCTTTGTTTCCTCAGATGCCATGCTACATATATTATAAACAAATTTTATATTTAAAAAAATAATGGTGACTGAAAAAGGTTTTAGTAAAATGTTTTGGCTACTCTGTGATATGTGATAATTTTATAGAGATATAAAAATTAGGTTCCGAAATACTCTTCTAAAAAGAAAAAGTCTACAAAAGTTCAGAATTAATTAAAAAATTTACATTTTCATTTGCCTTTCTTTTAAAAACAGCCACCTTTGGAAAGCAGACAGTTCTTTAAGCTTATTATTGGCAAAAAAATTCAATTAAATATTATACGGAACCATGACTTAATGCTTTCATTATAAAAATATTCGAAATGGAAAATGAAAGAAAAGTTAAAACAGAGCTTGAAACTTACGAACAGTGAATTGATTAGTTCAGTCGGGGATTAAATTTTTAAAACATTTCAAAAATTTATTTTTTGACACTATAAAATGAAGTATATGCGTACTTATTGGTTTCTAACTCTGAATTGATAAATTTCGATAATACAAAAACAATACTGATAAATATTGTTCAAGCAATATTGATTATAAGAATATTATTCAAGAAATAGATATATATACTTTTCAAACAGTATCCATAAACATTATTCAAACAGTATTGATGGACATTGCTCAAGAAATATAAATAGATATTGTTCAAAAAGAATTAATAAATATTGTTCAAGAGATATGAATAGATATTGTTCACACAGAATTGATACACAATGTTTGAACAATACTTATAAATATTGTTTTAACAATATTGATAGATATTGTTCAACAAAATTGATAAATATTGTTCAAACATAATTCGTAGATATTATTCAAACGTAACTGATAAAGATCATTGGAAGAATACTTATAAATATTGTTTTAACAATACTGATAAACATTGTTTCAACAATATTGATAAATATTGTTCAAGCAATACTGATAGATATTGTTCCAACAGTATGTATAAATATTCTTCAAACAACGTCGCTAAATATTGTTTAAACCATATCGATAAATGCTCTTGAAACAATATTTTGTAATTAAATATACAACATAAATAACAATATCAATAATGATTATTTTGATTGGGGATGATAGATCGAAAGATATGATCAATGTGCATAGCAAACTAATTTTTATAAACAGTGCAACTGAATACAAAAATATAAGAAGTACGACTACGTTAAAAACATTGTTTATAGACCATTGGCGAGTTTTTATTACTATTCTTTCTTGTAGTTCAAACTTTTCTCTTTCCAAAAAAGTTTATCTTTATCTAGGAAAAGGAGGGTTTGACCTATCATCCAGGAAAATTTTAAATAAATCATTCCATATAAAATTTGTCTTTAACTTCAATTTTCTCAAAATTTTAATTTTCATAAAATTTCTCCACCGTTAACATGATATCTCAAAAACTAATTTAGGTATTTGTATAAAACTTTCTGCGCGTATTTTATAAAATATGGCCAATGAAAGGAACCAAAAGGTTTGTGGTTGGTGAAATACTTTTTCATTGATAGGTGTTTTTAGAAAAATTAAGTTGTGAATTTATTGTAAAAATGCATATATGCGTATATTTTTACCACTAACTTCTTTGGATCTCAAAATGTTTCTTAGATTTTAGTTCATTTCATTCATCTTTATATTCCATAACTTGTGTACAACGAAAAATAGAATTGCTGTATTACAATTACGTGTAGAATGTTCACCGTTTTGGTTCAATTTCATTAAAATTTACTACCAATTCTTCTATTTCTCAAAATGTATTATATTTTCTAACAATGTTTTTGTGTTTATTGTGTTTATAATTGACAATACATCTAAAAAACCATAAATAGTTTAATAAAAAATCCAATTTTTCAAAAAGTTTCCCTTGAATGTTGTCGGATACCTTAAGCTACAGAAATTCATGAAATAAAAAAAAATAATGTTTTCTTTACTGTAATCCTTCTTCAAAATAACCAACATTAGCATCATTTACTGAAGAACTTGATAAAATAAAATTAATCCTACTTCAAAATAACCAACATTAGCATCATTTACTGAAGAACTTGATAAAATAAAATCAAAAGATTTCAACACGTATGGAATTCTCTAGTGTAGCTATAATATCCAGCTTCACTATCTTTCACTTAATTGTTTTGTTTTTGCATCAGCATTTTCCTTTTAATGATGTGCCACAAATCAAAAAAAGGAGCCAAAAGTATTAATTAGAAGTGATAGCACGAACAAAAGTCTCTAGTGTGACTTTAACATTTGGCTTTAATCTCATTTCTTTAATTATTTTGTTTTCTCTCTTTGATGAGATGGTTTTTGTTTTGGAAACGTGGAATCGTTGAGATTGCACAATGAACCCACAGAATTCGTAATTTTTTTTTATATGTGAGCATGTGGTAGTTTTGGTTTGAGGTGTTTTTGAAGCCTCAAAAAGCGTAGGCAACAAATTGGTGGGTTTATTTATACTATTTAGGCAACTATTTTTGGTTTTTAGGGAGTCAGAAAATAATGCAATAGGTTGTCGCATTTGGCGATTTATCGCCACCTAAATATTCCAAATTATATATTATCTGGTTTCTTACGACTTGTTTCAATTAATTTAAAACATTAACCAGTTCAAACCGGTTTGAAACAATCAGTAGACTGTCAAATTACTCATACATGGATACTTAAAAAACAATGGAATTATTTCATCTCTCGAGTTTAGTTTAGTTATGTTTATGCCCCTCTGTAAAACAATCACATAGGCTATTTTGAGACGGACCTCGTCATTTTGAACCACAATCAGATGACGAAGACAACACCTGAGCTGGCACTAGTCTTTTCCAAACTTCCATACCACACCAGCTGGAAGACCCCGACAGATTTAGCGTGACGGTTCTTCGGCGGAATCGAGTCTCGAACCTGAAAACCTTCGGCTCCGAATCCAAGACCTTACCACCAGGCCACCTCGACCTTTCTGTACACTGATTTAACGCCTATAGTATAAGTATATATCAAAGTTTCAGATGAAAATCAACAAATGTTTTTGACTATTTGTCAATCCGTACTTTCAGAAACATGTAAAAGCGACCATTCAAAAACTCAGTGACTTGTTTATATGTAACCTGGTGCATGGCGTTTTGGCTGCATATGTAATTCTGCTTCAAACTTTTGTTTTAATGCCAAGCCTTTAACACTATTGTCAAATTTTTGTTTGTTGTGTTAGAAAAAATGAATGTTAACCGTATTTGCAATTATCGGGTACGATTAATCACATGCCAGGAAACTCGACAAGGACAATTCGATCGATAGTAAAAATGCCAACGTTTCGTAACCATTGCACAACAATGCCATGCAAATTGATCTGTGGCGTAACAAATTCATTATACAGTGTGCGAGAAAGTTTAGGGGGATCACTCTTGTTGGTTTGTTTTTGAAATGCATAGCCCTAGTGATGGCAAAATAAGCCATAGAACTCTTAATTATTTTTTAATGTTTTGAATTATTACAATAATCAGTTAGTTAGTTAGGGGTTCTAATAAAATAATTGGCGAAAAATAAAATAATTTGACTCATATAATTATGAGTGTTAAATGGTTGAAAGACATAGTAGGAAGGGATGTTGACTAATTTTTATTAAGGGTCAAATTAGTAAAGGGGCTGAAATCATCGTAGAAAAGTAATTAGGATTTGAATTGCTCTTGTCTGATGCTATTTTTACTTTCTACTATATGTAGTATAGGGAAAGTACTGTTATGATCAATTGTTATTTGTCGAACTCGAAATTCTCCATGCCTTTGGCTTTCCTGAGTTTTCAAAACATGTTTTTGAAAAAATATCCGTTGGTCTGTCTGTTACAAAGATAGTAAAGGTAATTTAGATTAAATTTAATTATTGCTGCTTTTCTAGATACAGCAATAATTTAAACGATAGAAAAGATTGTTTGTTGATTAAACAATTTGAAGACACAGGTTGTCTTTTCTAGGGTTCATTAGATAACATAACAATTAAAAGCACAGGGATACTCCGTGATGCAGTGGGTCTAGAAAACTGCACTATGGTTCATTTCCGAAGAGAGAGCCAAGATCACACTCCCCACCGTAAGAGGGTCAAGTTCTCTTTTTCGCAATATATATATATATATATATATATATATATATATATATATATATATTATTATTATTATTATTATTATTATTATTATTATCATTTTATCTTTTGTAATATGATGAATACATACATATGCTAATGCTAATTTAAAGTATAAATATTATTAATATGTATTACAGATATACATATTTGTATATCTTAATATCTGTTTCATACTTACATTATATAACATCATAAGAAGTCTAGACATAAAAGTTTTGAACAAAATGAAATTAAAAAAAAATGTTTGAAAGAACTTTTCTTAAACTTTTAGCCTCAGACTGTCTTGAGACGCATGAATGTCATAACCAATGAGAAACATTTAAAAAAGTTTTTCTTCCAGTCGCTGTTTTGAAATTGGCTCAAGAATTCTATGTAATTGATAATTCTCCTACCAATTCTGAATTATAACAGTGATATTTTGTATTAGTTCAATGGCCGACAGATCTTTATTAGAAGAAAAAATTCTTGGTATGTTCGGATTCGGTATGTGTGTATGATTCGGATGAGGAAGATGTTGAGATGGAATTAAAAAGATCACATTTCAGAATTATGTTTGGTTCAATTTAGTTATATTAACGTTCCGTTTCGAAGCAACACTAAACACATCGCATACAATGAACGTGTCTGAGACGCGCATCGAATTATTGAATTTTTAATTTTTAATCTGAAATGAAGTAAAAAGTTTTAAATAATCTATACTTATAATAAAGCTCAATGTGTGTGTGTGTGTGTGTGTGTGTGTGTTGGCGCTCTACAGACCAGACGTTGGACCTACAGCTACCAAATTTGGTACATGTATACCTTGGAGGTCCGGAATGTGGACCTCGGAGAACTTTTTTCGAATTTTTTATTAGAATTTAAATTAATTAAAATTTAAGCGAAATTTCGACGTTTTTCCGCTGTAACTTCCGAAAATATTATCGCACAAACATGATATTTACATCAAGTTAAAGATTAAAAAAGTAGCTTTCTAAGGGTATCAGTGTTTTAATATATAACTTAGGCTACTATTTTTAACCAATTTTTAAAGAAATATTTTAACCATGTTTATATCACGTGACTGGATAAAATAAAAGAATGCCGGAAGTTGAAATAAAAAAAATTACAATCGCCAAATAAATCTACAGAAATGCAACTTTCAGCACGTGACTGGATAAAATAAAAGAAATATAAAATGCAATATTTTCTTTAAAAAATAAATGCAGAGCAAAGGTTTCTACAATCGTTTGCAATATCTATATCATTAACTCAATAAATCTTCTTTATTTACGGTAAACCTGATTGAATTTAGACAGGATATGCATTGAAATCCCGACTGAATGGCATATTTATGTGATCGTTTGCAATATCTGTATCATTAATTTAATACTTTTTTCCCTTTCTCGCTTTCTTTTAAAAAAAACATATTTAATATTTTGGCAACATCATCGAAATTTTTTTTTAATATTTTGGAAGCATAACTGATGGTTCAAACTGACTGATTTATAAAATTAAAGAATTTTACTAGGAAAAGGTGTACTTTCAGAATTTTCCGTCCATCATCTTAAAGAAAATATTTATTTCAGGCCAATACATGCCCGGAATTACTTCAAGGCTAATGAATATGTGATTTAATTGAAAACTTTAGAACGAATTACTCATGGTGAACCAGCTGGTCGCCAAAGGCGGCTAGTTTAAAATAAAAAAAATAACTTGAAACGCATTATTATTGAAGGAATTAAAATAATGCTAAATACTTCAATTAGGAAGCTATTAAATTCGTCATTTAATTAGGAACTTAAGTAAATTCGTATGTCAAGTTGTTAGAGCTATTTTGGGACCCCCTCTCCACATCACACCAGCGGGGGACGTTTGGCCTGGTAGATTCAACGTGCAAGAGACCCCCTCACACGACGGTTCTTCAGTGGAATCAAGTTTCGAATCTAAAACCCTCCGGTTCCGAAGCTGAGATTTTACCACCAGGCCACCATGGTCGCAAGGGACCAAGGAAAAGATATCGATATTGACCTTCAGTGATTTTTTTGGTTTAGTTTAGCTTAGTTATATCAACACCTTAGTTATATATACATCAGAGTTTGCACCCCCTCTCCAAACTTCCACACTGCACATGCCGGAGAATGTTTGTCCCCGGTGATTTTAACGTGCACCAGACCCACTTACACGACGGTTCTTCCGTGGAATCGGACCTTGAGGCTGCAGTCTGAAAAATAGTTTAATCATATTTTTTAACATAAAATTTGATAATATTGAACGAATATAAAACGAATCACGAGATACAATAAATCGTTTTTTTCTTTACCATTCATAAAGTACACCAAGCTTTACAATTCTAAAAGAATATACAAATCCAATACATAAAAATGAATTTCTGTTTATAGAATAGAATAATAAAAATTGAATAAATACTATTTATGCTTTTCCTTAATATATCCTTCGATTTCCATGAATGTATTCATTGCCGGCAAGAAAATAAATAGCCTTCTTCCTATCATTCTTAAATAAACAAAATAACTATATCAAATTCAAAAAATATGTCCTAAATTATTTCTTCTGCAGGTAGCAACACGCCAGGTACCAGCTAGAGAATTAATAAAAAATTACAATATCCAAAGTATAATGTAAGTTTTGGTACTGGAATAATTTTAAATGGCGATATTATACTTTATTCATCGTAGAATGTAGTATAATGCTTTGTGATATCATGGAATTATTTGAGATGCCACGAATCTATGATTTATGTATTACCGTCGAGACCGGATGATAGGGTCTCAATCTGACGACAGGAAACATTCCAGGCTCGTCACTTCACTTCATCCCAGTGTCTGGCCTCTCTCAGAAAATTTGGTTTATGTTTATTTCTTTGGAATCAGATGAAATTAACACTTTAGTGAGATGGGAAAAGGTAGAGCACCATTTACTCAAATTTAAAATGTCCATCTTAACATCATTATCAAGTAATTACTGTGGGTGTGATGGGTTTTAATGCATCAGTCCACTGGTTTAGATCATTCGTTTATTAAATAATTAAAAAGAGTTGATTTTTACAAATGAAGTTTCATTGATAAAGAATTAATTGCAAAGCCAAGGAGATGAACAGTAGATGTGTTCAGGTGCTCTTTCGCTCCTACGTGAGGCGCATTTGCAGATGAATTCTTTGACACAATTCTTTAAAGATGATGATGTCTCAACGGTCATGACCCTTCTCGGCGGAAGTCCGTCTATCCTCTTGGTCCAGGGAACTTTCTGCACTCTCCCCTCTGACTGCTGATTAACACTGGAAGAAGTGCTGAGTGCCATCTCGTGGAATCAATTTACCACATTACAAAAGTGAATATAAATTTATTTATCGATCTGGAGAACTGAGAGTTATGCATTTGAAACTAGAAAGGTTTGTTAAGTGGGATTCTTAGGATTCACACTTGATGTAGAAGGAATTATTGCACTTCTGTACAATTAGAGAATTTCCCTTTCTCTTCACTTTTTTACTGTTAGAGAACTTCCTTTCTTCACTTCTGTGCAATTAGAGAATTTCTTTCTTCAATTATGTACAGTTACAGAATGTCCTTCTTTCTTCACTTCTGTATAATTAGAGAATTTCTTTCTTTCTTCCTTTTGCTTTGCAATTACTATTGAATATCATCGTAATTTTTGTCGGTTTATCCAGCATTAATTAAGCTTAAGCAGTGCCCAACTCTATTGTGATCTCAAAAGGATTGTCTTATTTCATAAAAATAGCATTCATGGAAAAATAATCTTTTTGTAACTACTATAAGTGATTTTAATTGCGCAACTAATTAAAACACATATCATTAATTTTTCTATAGGCGAAAATAAACGCATTAGCAAGAAAAATTTTCAGTTGATGGATAAAATATGTATCTAAACAATAATATTAAACAACTATCCACAGATAGCCAAATTACTGGCGAAATAATTAAAAAAATACATTTAATATTGTCATTTATCTAATAAAATTGAACCTTTTTTTACAAAGTATTGAATTAGTAAATTATTCTTTTTCGATATCAGGTAGCGTATTCAAGAATGATATTCCATATTCATTGAACTATCCTGATAATTCAATCACGGTAATTTATTAAATATGAAATACTATTGTAGAATATGCTACCAGGTATTGAAAAAAGAATAATTTCTTTATTCAACACCAAGGAAAAAGTAGTAGTTCAACGTAAAGTGATGATACCGCAATAATTCATTTATTGTAGTTCATTGAATATGGACTACTATGCCTGAATATGCCATTTAGTATTTAAAATTTTTTTATTTTTCTTGTTCAGTACTAAAAAGTGTACTTCTAAAGTGCTCTAAGTGTTCAGTACTAAAAGCAAATTCAGAGCTAAAAAGTGTTTTTTCATCGTAAAGTAATAATAACGTAATAATTCATTCATGGTTGCTCATTGAATATGGAATATTGCTCTTAAATATGGGAATGGTATTGAACAAGAACAATTTCTTTTTTTGATCATTGCCGGCTTTTCCATAAAGTGATAATGATATGTTGGTTGGCTCACTATAAGTATGAATAAGAATATAATTATTCACTATTAGTATGGATCATTGTTCTTGAATATGCTCCCTGATACTAAGCAAGAATGATCGTCTTGTTCAACCCCAATTAAATGTGATAGTTCACCGTAAAGAGATAATATGTGATGGTTCGTTGAAAATGAACAACTATTCCGGAATATACTATCTGGTATTGAACAAAATTTTTTTTTTATTCAATACCAAATAATAAGTGATATTTCACAGTAAAGTAATGGTACTGTTCATTCATGGTAGCTCATTGAATAGGGAAAATCGTTCTTAAATATGTTACTTGATATAGAAAAGGGATCCTTTTCTTTCTCATTGCCAGAGTTACCATCAAGAGATAATGCTGTGTTGGTTGGTACACTGTAATTATGAATATAAATATAGATATTCCACTATTAATATGGACTAATCATCTTGAATATGCTTGCTGATACAAAGCAAGAATAATTTTCTTGTTCAGCACCAATTAAATGTCTACTTGGTAGTGAACAAAAATAATTTTCTTGTTCAATAACAGCAAAAAGTGATAGTTCACAGTAAAGTAATTGTACCGTAATAGTCCATTAATGGTAGTTCATTCAATATGGACTACTGCTCTTGAATATGTTACCTGGTATTGAATAAGAATACTTGTTCATTACCAGGATCACCTTAAAGCAACAGTACTCTGTTAGTTAATTCATTATAATTCATTTAATATGCACCATTGTTCATGAATATGCTATTCGATATTCAACGCCTTGGTACTTCACCTTTAAGTAATAATACTGTAATAGTCCCTGCAGTACTCTTACTTAAAGGTGAACATACCTTTAAGTAAGAGTAAATAAAAGTACTGAAGAGCAATAATTCTTATTCTAAGTAATTAGGATATGGATTATTCAGTATTCAAAAAGAATAATTCTTTGTTCAGTACCAATTTGAAAGTAATAGTATCATGATGGATCAATCACTGTAGCTCATATTTGACAATTTTCATCACATGTACTTCTGAAATAAATAAGAAATCATTCAATGAAATACATATTCCTATAAAAGAACTATTAAATCAAATATTTCTAAATCTATAAATGTATCGAAGCTTGATTATAAATGTGAAATGGATTGAATTTTGGATCCTGAGAAATAGATTCATCCCTTGATAGAACTAAACAAATATACAGCTTTCGTATTATTTCTTAAAGGATTGTTTAAATCAGATATGTAGTTATCTAGTTTCCTATGAATAAGAAACTCCAGAGGCAATACGAAGCCTACTTTAGAATTCCAAATGTTTATTAAATTTGATCTCTTATTAATATTTAAGCCATTTAAAGATTTCAGTCATCGGTTTCGTTTTGCTTCAAGCAATTCTAGATTTGAATTGCGCAGAAGTGCCAAATATTAATAGGATTTATGCCGTAATAATGATTGGAAATATTAATTTTTAAAACCTGAATCGAATACCATTGAATAGAATGCTAAGCTCTTATTGCATTGCAGATATCTCTCTCTCTCTTAGGGATAGTTTTGACTATCTCGCTGTTATAGTTAGATTCCAAAGAATAATAAATCCATAGCTAAATGCTGAAACCTAAGTGTTCCAATCGATGGAAAAAACTCCATGCTGTGATATATTACACTTATCATGCGAAAATACGATGATGTCTTGACTTGATTTGGGGTTTTAAAGCTTCTAAATGCTGGGGCAGAACATTGGTTAATTAACGCTTTTGATGCAACACTTTAACGGATTTAAGAGTAAATAATAAAAAAAAAGTTATCACAATATTAATGTGATGCAAAACAGTTTCTCTTTTCTAGGAAAAGGTAGGCCTGACCTATAGTTTTTTTTTTTGTCTTTAACTTCCGTTTTCTCAAAATTTTAATTTTAATAAAAATTCTCCACCTTTAACGGGACATCTCAAAAACTAGTAGAAGTATTTACATTAAGATACCTGCGTGTGTTTTAAATTATATGAGGAAGGAAATGAAGTAAAATTTTTATTGTTGGTGAAATATCTTTTCATTTATCTGTGTTTTTAGATAAATGAAGTTGTGAATTTGTTTAAAAAAATGTGTATGTATACATATTTTAACCCATAACTTCTCAGCATCTCAACACTTTTCTTAGATTTTTGTTCATCTCATTCATCTTCATATTCCGTAACTGGTGTACAAAGAGAAATAGGATTGCTGCGTTCTGTAGAGTGTTAACCGTTCTGTTTCAATTTTTCTAAAATTTAATACACATTTTCCTATTTCTCAAAATACATTATATTTTCAAATAATTGTGTTGCATTTATAGTAATTTGTATAATAATTGCCAATACATCTCAAAACCATAGTTTTAAATAGTTTTTTTTAATGCTTATCTTTTAAAAAATTCCTTAGAACGTATTTGGGTACCGTAAATAAATAAAATAACATAAATCAATAGCAAATTTGTATGCAAAAAAGAAACTGAAGACTGAAATGCAATTTTTTTACTCGAAAATGCAATTCATTCACGGAATTCATTTTATTGAATTTAACAGGAAATTAAATTAGGTTTCAACAAAAAGAGCTATCTTAGAATAAAAAAAGTCACTTTTCGTTTTCATATTAAATAGAAACAAAATTAATGTTAAAAATATCCGCCTTTCGTATGAGTAAATAGATTTGAATCTTGCGTATTGTAACATTCTTCATTTTAATATTGTTACGAAGGTTGCGAGTCTGTGATGCTGCTTCCCAGCATGATTGGTCCCTTCACCGGAAAGAATGATTTACAGTATTCTGTATTGCATGCTCTTAGAAGTGATCCCAGGGCTTGGCAACGAATTTGGTGACCATTTGGAGAAACACAATGGAAAGTACCCGAAACATCGAGAATGTTCCCGATTCGTCCATTAGGAACCGAGATACGTCTAGATACGTCCTGATATGTCTTGACATTTAGAGCTACGCATCCAGGAACTATACAAGGACGATAGTTTCAAGCTGAGGGTAGTAGTGGTCGGAATCGACATTAGATAACGAGTTCTCCAGAGGAGAAGACAATAAACGGTGGAGTGAAGCAAATGCTGAAATGAACTCTGTGACTTGTAGTCTGTTGACTACTGTCTTTATTGTGTGCTGCTGTGTGTTCGTCTCGGCTGTAAATAAAAGTTAATAATTTTACTAAAGGACTGATCATTGTGTGCTCATCTCTTCGCACACCATACACACTCACTATAAAAGGTAAAAGAAGAACCCTATTTATTAGGATAAAAAATAAGTAACTATATGTATTGTTGTGAAAAATACAGCAAAAAGCGGAAAGTATTGCAAAGATTCTTAAAATCAACAATTTTTTTTGCTACATTTTTTTGTTATTCTTAAAGCAATCATTTTCAAAATTTCTTTAACCTACTAGCCTATTATATTTACTTTATTAGGAATAATATAGACATTTTTTAAAAGAAAATTCCATTAAATAGTAATTGAAATGAACCGATTTGAATGAAGGCTATAAACATGTAATAGAAAATGAATTAATTAAGAGATCTGTGAAGCAAAAAAAAAAAAAAATAAATAAATAAATAAAAATAATACAAAAAAAAAACCAACCGAAAAGAGTAAAAAAAAAACTATTAATTTCTACAAGTAGACTAAATTAAAGAAAAACAACATTAATTATATATCGAAATAAGGAAAAGAAACTACCTACTTAGAATTTTTAGTACGAAGGCGTTTTTCGACATACGTCCCCGCTGTTTATTCAATTATTGATAAGTAAAATTTAAATTAATTAATGTCAAAGAGTATTTTAATTTGCTTTTCAGATTTTACATTTTATTTTTGATCATTTCGCTTCGATATTTTTGACTTTTATCACCAAAAAATCATACTTAATTCTCAATATTTTTTATGAAAATTACTATGTTTTGAAATGCAGAACTTTTATCATAATTTAATGTTTTTATTTTATTGGAAATTGCTAAATATATACAATAGAAATCTTTAAACTCTCACTCTTTCCATACAGTTGAATAGCTTCTAATCTGAACAAAAAATTATAATTTTAATCAAAATTTTTAACAATTAAAAAGATAAGACAGTGGCTGCTAACGCGCTATAAATACACTATTTGACAAAAAAATTAGCAACAAATTTAGCTCTCTCTCTCATAAAGAAACACACATCTTTATTATGAGAAGAAATTATCGCCATTTTCTTTCCACTAAAATATTGAAAGTAAAGTAAAAATATATTTTTTCTCTTTAAAAATGTAACATATGTTTTTTAAAATCAGAGTATCTGCTTATTTTTGTGCGACCGGGATGGTTGGTAGGGCGTTAAACTCACCTCCTTTGGGATGTGAGTTCGTACCTTGCCGACTGAAAAATCCCCACGTGTGTGGTGACTGGAGTGGGTATAAACCTATTGGGGTCAAAAAGTCCTCCATGTCTAGAGTAATACCACTATGGGTATTGGATAAGGAATAATCATTCTCTGATTTAATACAAAAAGAATAATCTGTGGATGAGTGAACGAATTATATGAATGAAGTCCGCATATTAAAAACGGTTGTGACACGTGAGTAACTATCTCATACTCTGGGCCCTAGATGGCGCTACTGAAAATAAACAAGAGACGCACAATTTGGATTATATCGCAATGGCTCTTTAGACAGCAGGCTTATCAATGACAAGTGCCATTCGAAACAATAACTAATTTTCTTCACTGTAAATATACTTTTATAATATTTAAATAAATTTTCAAATATCTTCAAGCTGGTCTTCGTGGCCATGAAATTAACAGCACACAGACTAACAAACACACGAGCACATATTAGAAAGGAAAACATACATTTTGGAGAAATTGTGTTGAAAATTCATCATGTTGATAACAAGTTAAAGACAAAGTATTAGTTTTAATCATGGTGATAAAAAGTTAAAGAAAAAGTATTAATCTTTATATTGGTAATAACAAGATAAAGAAAGGGTATTTGTTTTTATGATGGTGATAGCAAGGTAAAGGCAAAGTATTAGTTTTAATCATGCTGATTACAAATTATATACAAAATATTATTTTCAATCATGGAGATAACAAGTTTAAGCTTAAGTGTTAGTTTTATCATGATGATAAAAAATTATATACAAAGTATTAGATTTAATCATGGTGATAACAAGGTAAAGAAAAGTATTAGTTTTATCATAGTGATAACAAGCTAAAAATAGTTTTAATCATGGTGATAACAAAGTAAAAACAAAATATTAGTTTATATCATAGCAATAAGAGCAAAAGTTATTTTATCACATAACGATTTTTTCATCGGAATTTACTTCGAGATTTAAACTCTGATAAATCAGAGGCTAACTATAACCGAGGAAAATATTTTTCTATTTCAAATAACTTCATATTCTTTTCGAAGTTTGAAATTGTATTATGTTCTTAAACTTCTTTTATGTCGCTTGCTTGAATTTAAATCATATTCATAAAATGGTTATTCTTAATTTCTACCCTTCTTTCCTCATAATAAATTAATTTAATTAGATTTTTTCTTATGATCACAGTAATTTGGAGTATTAAATTTCTTGGTTTCCGACCCCACTCATGTTATTTGAAATCTGACAGAATAAATTTCATGTGGAATTTTCATCATTACACCAACTGAAAACCGTTCTCCCCCGCGAAAAAGTTTGTTAGATGGAAATAACATGCATAATTCTCTTATTTCACTTAAAAGATCATTTTTCTTTGAAAACATTTAGTAAAATGTGTGCTTATTTAATGTCGATTTTTGTTATTGGGGATATGATACCTTGCAAAGAAGTTTTGAATTTCTTTTTCCTTTATCTCTGAGGTTTTTATTATTAAGGCTAATTTAATTAAAATTTCATAGCTAATTTAATCTGTTCTAGGAACATGGCTTCCGTTTCTTTTAAAGAAATAAACAGCATACTTACGTTGCATCTTACGTTGAAATATAAAATAGTCAGAATCGTGATGGGATTTGCTAAAAGTTATTTTTTCGGTGAAATGCAGCTTAAGATTTTTATATAGAAATATTATGCAGTCAAAATTAACCAGTGAATATGAAAAGGCAAAAGCTCTCTATATATCCTGCTAATTAATTCTTCTTTAGTTTCCATACATGTTAATTCAAGGCACCCGACTTCTGTCGAAGGAAACTTTATGAAAAATTGGATTTTTTAAAAGCTATTTATCGTTTTTAGATGAAATGTCAATTATAAACTTTATAAATACAAATATATA
>JAPMOQ010018023.1:4846549-4867509 GCA_026543055.1 Argiope trifasciata
GGTTGATAAAGAAATGGTACAAATTTTCTCTTTCACAATATTTTATGTAAGAATTCTTCTCCTCATGTAAAGTTAAAAAGGTTTTTGCATATATATACAGTCGGTTGCACCAAGGTGATATCGGATACAAGATGGAGCTATAGGACCTGTTCAGAATGAAAACAGATAGAAAAAGATTCCGACAATTAGTTACAACAATACTTTGGTTTGTATGGCAATGCGTTTTTTTTCTAGAACACTTCTACATTAACTCAATCTATATTAACTAAAAATCTATATTAACTTAAAAAATATCAAATACATGAGTAAGAAATAATGCAAATTGGGTGACTCAAACCGAGGACCAGCAACACACTGGTGTTTCATGGTGTTCTGCACTGCATACATTTTGAAGTGGTTGAATTATTCTATTAATTAGTTATAAGAAACATTTTATGTTTTAGTAAAATTGAGATATTTTAAAAAAGACACCCTATATAGGTAAATATAAAAAATTAACGTATATAAATATAAAATTTCATCTAAATCAACCTCACTTTTGTGTGTGTGTGTGTGTGTGTTTGTGTGTACCAGAATTATTCTCTTACAACTATAAAATAACTCAAGACCCGATTTCGCCGTCAAGTAAGCGGGTCTGGTGCATGCTAAATCAACGGGTATGGCTTAATGATATCCGTCTGACCAGGTGTGGAAGTTTGGAGAGGTAAGAGCCCCATCAGGTGTTGTCCTCGTCGTTTGACCTTTATTTAAAATCCTGAGGTCCAACTCATAATAACTCCATGTCACTTTAAAAAGGGATGTCAGCATCACAGTCCTCAGCTCATGTATATCTTTGATTATGTATATAATATATATTCCTCTGAACTGACAGGCGGTATTGTTTTGTTTTGAGACTCGAAATCAGCATTGGAGGCTATTGGCAACGGTAACTCAAATTCATCCCAAAGCATCAACATCCTCATTTACCGCATTAAAAAATTCATTCGCCCTCCAGTGGAGTCCTGCTCATGTGGGAATCAACGGGAATGAAAGCTCTGATGCCCTCACCAAAGCTTAACGTGAGTTGCACCGACAAAATTCTGCCACCTCAGGAGTTGTCAACGTCTATCAGCCAAAATCTGTTACCTCAAGATGTTAACGTGGATCAGCCAAATTCTGTCAATTCAGGAGATGTCGACGTAGATCAACCAAATTCTGCCACCTCAGAAGATATCGACGTGGATTAACCACATTCTGCCACATCAGGAGATGTTAACGTAGATCAGCCAAAATATACCACCTCGGAAGATGTTAACGTGGATCAACCAAATTCTGGCACCTCGAAGATGTTAACGTGAATGAAACAAATTCTGTCACTTCAGAAGATGTTAACGTGGATCAGCCAAATTCTGACACCTTAGATAATGTTAACGCAGGCTTTATAAGCAAACTTTCAAAAAGTCCTCCATTCTGTATCTTAATTGACCCTGACACTTTTCTTCAATCGTTGTAAGACTCCGCAGAGGCCATTTTAAAGACGTGAAAATAGGACCCTTCAATACTAAATCCTACTCCATTTGCAATCATTTCCTTGATATTTAAATCTTGATATTTAAAATAAATATCAAGAATTTAGATCCTGCAACAGTTATTTTTTATTATCTCAATAGCAAATATTATTCAGAAACAGTTTTACTTTAATATATAGTTTCGAAGGGCAGTAGGATTAAATTTTATAAATGGCATAAGTAGGATATTCTCGTACTAGTCAAATAAAGTTATAGAAAAGCTAGAGGAATTCCTATATTTCTTTATTCCTTATGTATTATATGTCTAAGATACAACCTTTAAAAGCATTTGATAGTTGTCCTTAAATAAAGGACATAAAAAAGAATCAATGTATTTTTTAATACTTATGTTGGATGCTAATCTCTAGGCCATTGCTCTCAAATTTTGAAGAAATTATTTCCAAGAACATTTAAAAAATATTTTAAAAACTAGACTAGAAAATTCTTTTGTAAACTATATAGAGTAAATGCTTTTATTTACATTTTCAAATGCTTTTAAATTCATATGAATTCCAGTAAGACATTTGTAAAGTTAACATTGAAAGCCTTTTGTTTAAATATTTTTTTCCAGTTTTATTGGAAAAATAAATTTAAATATCCACTACAATTGTACATTGTCAATTTCTCAAAAACAGAAATATGCTTTGCTTCAAAGTTCAGATATAAAATGAAGCTGTAATCTCAAAACAGTGCTGAAATTCGATTTGAAGTATATTATGTATGTAATATTTTTAAAAAAAAAGAAATGTGCAATACTTTTTAGTTGCGTAATACTTAATGTAGTTTCAATTCATATTCCGTATGCAATCATAATCTGCTTTTCTTTTAAATATAATTTTAAAAAGTTTTTACGTCTTTATGTAATCGTATATATGGTGGCATAATGAAAGATTAAAATAAGCAAGTTAAGAAAAAAAGTAACAATTTAGAACTAAATTATGGTTATTGAAATATCTTTGGGCCCTGTTTATTTAATATATTAGAACATGAGCATCATTAGTGTGTTTTTTTAAATTCTCTTTATAAAATATTAGAAATTTAATATTTAGTATGGCTGTGGACAAAGTATTTGAATATCACTTTTCATTTACATATATATTGATTTATTCATTGAATTTGCAATTTGCAATTCATATTTTTTTAAGATATAGTCTGAAAACGTTCTAGATTTAAAAATTTGGAAAAAAATATTTAGTGAGGAATTTTTATATTAAAATATATATTATATTTTATTGTTCTTCGTGATTTTAAGACATTTTCGAAACAGATGCTTAATATGTATTATTTTTCATTTTGAAATTTAGTTCATAAACGTATTTTCGCCATTAAAAATAGTTTTAAAATCTCTCATATCAATAAAGACGAATTTGTGTGTTTGATTCATATATTTGAATGTGTGTGTATGTTAGCGATGTACGAATCAGACCGTGTGAACTACAACTTGTTTAGTACGTATATATAGTGGTCTTAGTTAAGGGGATGGGATGTTGGTGTTTGGACGGGGGGTGTTCTTTGAATTCTGATTTATGAATGTTTAATTAAAATTTTAATTAATTAAAAGTGCAGCAGCATTTTGGTGTTTATCTGTAATAATTTATATTTCCAAAAATAAATTATTACCCAGAAAAAAAATCAACACGGTTTAAAGGTTAAAAAGAAATATTATTTAATGACACAAATGTAAATGCTGTGCCAAATTGTTTTTGATTATTTGTGAATTTTTAGAATTTTTGTAGTTATTTTAAATCCAATTAGCCGGATTTGGCGACCAGCTGGCTCGCCATGAGTAATGTGTTCTTAAATTTTCAATTAAATCGCATATTCATTAGCCTTGAAGTAATTCCGGGTATTGATTGGCCTGAAATTAATATTTTCTTTAAGACAATGGACGGAAAGTTCTAAAAGAACACGTTTTCCTAATAATATTCGTTAATTTTATAAATCAGTCAGTTTTTATTATTGACTTAGAAGACTGATTGAAGTAGCAACTTTTATTTAAATTATTAATAAAAATATTTTGTAAAATATGGCTGACAGAGCAAAGTATGAAGAAATCTAAAACTCAATATTCGTTAATGAATTGTTTGACTCAAGCTACATAAAATGCAATTATTTACTTCATTTTGATCAAATTAATAATATTAATCAATATATAATCCTATTAATAACAGTTTAAAATTGGCCTTGGACCGACAGTCGAATGCATATCCTATATAAATTCCATCCTGTATAAATAAAGACAATTTATTGAATTAATGATTTAAATATTTCAAACGATCATAGAATCCTTTTCATTGCATTTTGTAAAGAAAATATCACAATTCGTATTTATTTTATTTTATACAGTCACTTGCTGAAATTTACATTTCTTTAGATTTAATTTGCAGTAATAGTTGAATTTTTTTAAATTTGTACTTTTGTCAAAACGATGGCAACATGGTGATAAAACTTTGTTTTTTCCCTTTGACGTGCTCTTGCAGATTAAATTTTACTGTCAAATATGTTGTTGAAAATATGTTTACAACCTTTCTTTAAAAACTTTTTTAAATAGAAGTTTAAGTTATATGTTAAAACACTGATACCATTAGAAAGCTAGTTTTTTAATCTTTAACTTGATGCAAAATTCAAGTTTGTGCGATAATATTTTCAGAAGTTAAAGCGGAAAAATGTTGAAACTTCGTTTAATTCTTGATTAATTCAAATTCTAACTAAAAATTCGAAAAAAGGGCCTCCGAGATGCACCTTCCCGATCCCCAAAGTTACGTGTACCAAATTTGGTAGCTGTAGATCATATGGTCTGGCCTGTAGAACGCCAACACACACACATTGAGCTTTTTATAGGTATAGATGAAAAATATATGTTATTTTTTCTTTAAAATCAATCCAAAATTTAAGAAATAGTTAAAGTTAAAAGATTCAGTAATTAGCAGTTAAAGAGTTGGTAACTTTATTCGGAAAAACTTTTTGAATTTAATGCTCTAATTTATCGGTTATGCTTCCAAAGTATTAAAAAAAAATTTTTCGGGTATTTTGCCAAAATATTAAAAATGTTTATTTAAAGAAATAGAAAAAGGAGAAAAATATTGAATAAATGATTTAAGATAATGCAAAAGATTATAGAAATATTTGCTTTCGATTTATTTATTTTTTAGAAAATATGACATTTTATATATTTTTTTATTTTATCCAGTCAAGTGCTAAACGTTGAATTTATTTAGATTTATTTGCGATCATAGTTTTTTTTTTATAATTTGAACTTCCGTCATTGTTTTCTTTTATTTTATCCAGTCACTTGCTAAAAAAATATTGTTAAAATGTTTCTTTAAAAATTCGTTAAAAATATAAGCTCAAGTTATAGATTTAAACGCTGATACCATTAGAAAGATAATTTTTTAATCTTAAAATTGATGTAAAAATCATGTTTGTGCAATAAAATTTTTGGATGTTATAGCTGAAAAACGTCAAAATTTCGCTTAAATTTTAATTAATTCAAATTCTAACTAAAAATTTGAAAAAAGGGCTCCGAGGTGCACATTCCCTACCTCCAAGGTATACATGTATTAAATTTGGTAGCTGTAAGTTCAACATTCTGGCCTGTACAGTGCCAACACACACACACACACACATTGAGCCTTGTTATAAGTATAGATAATAGAGCTTGAGCATTGATTTCTTAAAATTCTCTTTATAAAATATTAAAGCTTTTTAATATTGATTATGGGTGTGAACAAAATATTTGAATATGACTTTTGATTTATAGATTTGAATCATGCATTGTATTTTCAATTTGAAATTCATATTTTTTAGGATATAGTCTGGACGTGTTCTAGATTCCAACAATTTGTAAAAAACTAATTTATTAAAAAATGTTTATATTAAAAGACATATTTTGTTGTTCGGGGTTATAAGTCATTTTCGATACATATACTTATTATATATATATATATATTTGCATTTTGAAATTTAATTCACAAATGTATTTTTGCTATTAAAAAAAATGCTTTATGATTTTTGCTGTCAATAAAGAAGAAAGTGTGTGTTTGGTGTGTGCATTGGTTTGTTAGGCCTATCTAGCGTTCTTAAGTACGGAAATTGGATGTTGCCCTTTGGGGGGAAGAGATGTGTTCTTTGAAGCCTAATTTATGAAAGTTTAACGAAAATTTAAATTAATTAAAAGTACAGCAGCATTTTGGTGTTTGTCCGTGGTAATTTTCAAAAATAAATTATTGCCCAGAAACAAATTCAACACGGGTTAAAGGTTAAAAAATGTTATTTAACGATACAAATATAAATTGCAAAATTGCAAAATATGCAAAATTGTTTTAATTTTTTGCGAATTTTTTTTGACTTATTTTCAATGATAGATTACATAGCTGCTCAGAAATTCAAATTGTTTCTATTGTTTCGTTAAATATTAGATCTTGCGATTTTATTCTATTATTGAAAGCTAAAAAAGAAATATTTTATTCAACATCCGTATAGTTAACAAAACGAATAAAAAATCCATTAAAATAAGAAAATATATATTACTGGTATATATAACTGGTATTCTACTTTTATTATTCTATTTGTTATTTTATTCTTATTATTCTACTTGATCCAACTCAATGCCCACTGAGAACTCTGAATTACAGCACCTTCTTAACAGATATATTGGCGGGAATTACGGTTGAATTCTAAGAGCCATCACCAGCCACGTTGCAACACTTCCCTTGGGAAGGATCGTCTCCTCATAGATGGGAGGAGCCAGCATTCAATTATTTTATGTACCCATAAGGGTGGCGAGAAGTAATTCCCATGCCTAAAGATTCTCATCCTCAATTATTAGGTGAACCGTATAGGAAAGCTATGTTTGGCATAGTACCATGATGACATGCCACTTTTTGCTTCTAGAACATATTGGAAGCCCGATATTTAAAAAACATTGAAATAACACAACTTTATTGCATGGGAAGTTGACTGGCACACATTAAAGTTTTCTAGAAGAAGTTGTCAAGTTGTGATAAAATTGTCAGAAGAATTTATATCTAAATGATTTAAATCAAACTGAAAATAACCGATATCCTAGATTGTCCGCATTTGCTTTAAGAGGAAATAATTATAGAATAATATAACCGAATCAAAATTTAAAATTGCATTTCAAAACCAAAAATTATGGCTATTAAAATGCGTTAAAAAATTTGAAGTTTATAGATTGATCACAAAGTTGAAAATTTCATTAACCTAACGCAAAGATATTCATTCAAACAGTTCATGAGAAAATGCATTTAAATATTTCTGATATCAATCCTGGAGAGCATTATTGTAATACTCAACACTGAAACTAAAGCCAGAGTCGACCCGAAGAGTTTCTGAGCAAATATTTGATGAATTTTGTCTAGACGTGTTATTTTAAGATCGCCGAGTACGTTCATAAACTTTGGACAAGTTAGGGAAGATTTCCTGCTATGACAAGCTTATTAAAGGTGTTTTATTTACTTTTTGAATTATAGAAGCTAATAGATACAACGTGTACAATCATTCTTTCCAAAAATAAGATGAGGATATATATATATATATATATATATATATATATATATTTATCTATATATATATATATATATATATATATATATATATATATATACCTTTTTATTAGAACACCCTTTGTATTGAAATAATTTGGATTTAAAATCTGAAAAATTGATGGAATCAGTTATATCTAAGGATATACGAAATTATTTCTAAATCATTTAATTATAAATTAATGAAACTAATATCCCTCGAAACAATTGGTGGCCAGATGTAAATCAATTTTACAATAGCAGCAATCTTATCTCCATAATAATTTTTTTAGAATAATGATATGTTTTAGGAAAATATTAGTTTTTATCATGGCGATAACAAGGTGAAGGTAAGTTATATTTATCATGGTGATAACAAGGCAAAGGGAAAGCATTTTTAACATGGTGAGATAAGATAAAGTTAATTTTTTTTTATTATATTGATAAAAATAGTAAAGGACAGTATCTTTTTATCATAGTGATAACAAGGTAAAGGTAAGTTTTTTTATCATGGTGATAACAGAGTAAAAGTAAAGTATTTTTTCGTCATGAATAATAAGAAGTTACAGGTAAAATATTTGTTATAGTGGTGATAATTAGGTAGAGGTAAATAATTTTATCAAACAAGGTAAAAACAAAGTATTAGTTTAATCATGGCGGTAAAAAGTTAAAGAAAAAGAATAAGTTTCTATCATGGTGATAACAAGATAAAGAAAAGTATTAGTTTTTATCAAGGTCATAAGTTAAAGACAAAGTATTAGTTTATATCATAGCGATAACAGCCAAAATTATTTTTTCACATAACGATTTTTTCATCGGAATTTACTTCAATATTTTACCTCTTTGATAAATAAGAGTCAAACTACAAGCGAAGAAAATTTTTCTGTTTCAAATGACTTCATATTCTTTTCGAAAGTTTGAAAGTGAATCATGTTCTTCAATATCTTTTTTGTCGCTCGCTTGAGACTTTAATCATTTTTATAAAATGATTATTCATAATTTCTACTTTTCTTTGCTCATAATAACATTAATTTATTTATATATTTTGTTATCATCACAAAAATCTGGAGTATTAAATTACTTGGTTTCTGAGCCCAGTCATGTCATATGAAATCCGACTTGATGAATTTCATGTAGAATTTTTATAATGACACGAACCGTAAACGGTTCTCCGAAGCGAAATGTTTTGCAAGATGGAATTTACATGCATCTTTCTCATATTTCACTGAAAACATCATTTTTCTTTGAAAACATTTAGTAAAATGTCCGCCTGTTTAACGTGTTTTTTAATTGTGGATATGATACCTTGCAAAGTAGTTTTGAATTTCTTTGCTATTTTTCTTATATTTATATTATAAAGGCTAATTTAATTAAAATTTCATTTCTAGTTTAATCTATTCTTGGAACATGCCTTCCGTTTCTTTTAAAGAAATAAAGAACATATTCACGTTGCATCTTACGTTAAGATATAAACCCGTCAGAGTCTTGTGAGATGGTGGAATTTGTGAAAAGTTAATTTTTCAGAGAAAGTTAGCATAAGATTGTAATAGAGAAATATTACACAATTTTCCAAAATTTACAAAGAGTAATAAAATGCAAAAGTTTCATATACATTCAATAATTATTCATGAGCTTTCAGTTTCATTTCGGTACATGTGAATTTAAGGTATCCGAATACGTTCAACGAAAACTTTATGAAAAATTGGATTTTCGAAAACCTATTTAAGGTTTTTAGATGTATTATCAATTATAAAATATATAAATACAAGAAATATATATATTATAATTTGAAGAACAGGACAATTTATACAAAATTTAAATTAAATCTCACTAAAATTGTTGACATACGACTTAAAATTGTAGTACAGCAAACCTAATTTTTTTTGTGCATAAGTTATAGTTCAATGAAGGAATGATGAAGAATGAAATGATGGATGAAATAAACCAAAATCTATGAAACGTTTTGAGATTCAAAGACGTTATGAGTAAATTTAAGCGATAGCATCAAGATGGAACAACAATCTGACCTTGATATCGTAACTTCAAGTAGTCAATTAAAACATTTATCATACCGTGTTTTCACCCGATTAAATACTTCATATTTCATAATCGATGAATATGAGAAAGAAAGAATCATTACAAATATTCTTGAAAACGAAAAAAAAGTAGTTGATTCTAAATTAAAGAATGCTTGTGAAAAATCAGTTAACTGCACAAGCATTTTTCGGCATTCATTAATTCCATTAAGTCACTATCACCAAGAAAATATTTATTATATAAAATATTAATTTGAAATAGTAAACACGAATATTTTGATTCTTAACAACTAGCATAAATATTCAAAAGTGCAGCTTTTTTCCCAAAAATGCGTTTAAAGATAAAAATAAATACCATTTATTCAAATTATGAATGTAACTTTAGAAATATAATTTAACCAATAATATTAAATCAGCTGAGAATTCCTAATTTACTTAAGTATAAAATATGAAAAGAAAATAAACACAACAAGAGGGACCATTTTGGTGTTGAGCCTATTTTATTTTGAGGGTTGAGGGTTTGAAAGAAGATCAAAATTAAAAGCTATTGCATGCGCCTATTGATAAGAGTCCGAAATGGCATATCTTCGAGCAGCTAGGATCAGATAAAGACGTTTGATGCGATGTTAGGAGGCCAGCGATCTCAGTTTTCAGCAAAGTCTCTACGAAATTCGTTACATTTCTTTCAAAACAGAAAGTCAGAAAGTCACAATTCGGTTAACCGCATGCGGTCTTAATGTCATGTCCGGGTACAGAAAACGCCCATCATATAGAAACAGTATCACAAATAATTGCACAGAAATAAAGAGAGTCCGAAGTGTAAATGAATAAATATATATATACAAACAATAAAACATATGTACAAGAAACTATATACACTATATACAAATTATGTGTCCATGACTGGATTTCTTTTGTAATTTGAGAAACTTTATCTTCATTTTTTTAATCCGGATGATTAGACGATAAATTACAAATGGCTGTTTCTGAATGAGGTTGATATTTCTTATGATAATCAGTCATTTTTCGCAGCCAGAACCGTAGATAGTTTGATTATTTTTTCCAGTTGCATTTTATAAAGCTTAAAGAACTGCTATTTTTTATAAAATCAGGATAATCAGAGGCTCATAAATGATGATCGAATTATTTTCAAAGATTGCTATTGGAGATTGTTATTTGAAGTATTTAAATCAGAAGTTTTCGTACCAAATTAAAATAATCTTGGTGTTTCATGATCCACTCTGCACAGAATACGACATAATAAAATGCATTAGAAATATAATAAATAAAAGAGCAAACGCCCTTTTTTCTAAGAATGGAAACGGATTGGGAGAAGAACTGAAAAGTTTATAAAAGCAAATGCTGTTTCGTATTATTTGATAAACAACATTTCGTAAATTAAATAAATGGCTGCTTATTTATCAAAGGCTTTATTGAAACTTTAAAAAAAATCAAATATACATTTTTGCTTTTAGTTGGACGAACAAACAGAAATTCTTTTTTTTTTGGTTAAAAAATATAAACCTGATATTTAATTCGTTTTATAAAGTGAAATTTAACCCTACATACAAAAGAAAATCGAATTAAGTTTTGAACTTCTAGAAAATTTTGAATGCCAACCGTTTGAAATTTCAACTATGAACAATTTTTACATTTGAAAAAATAAGTACAATCTATTTAAAATAGTTTAGTACATCATTGTGTAAAAATACAAGTGCAGTTTTAGATAGATTCATCAATAAACATTTCCTTTTTAAATCTGCGATTATTCGTAGAATTCTCATTCCTATCATCGTAGTCTAGTGTGGTGTGGAAGTTTAGCGAGAGGGGTAGCTCAGGTGTCGTCGTCTCTAATCGTGTTTCCAACTTATGATGCTCTAAAATATATATAGGGTATAATATAACTAAAACTAAAACATATCATCTTGGCTGTAGTAGTGGACTTGGCTGTGATTGTAGAGTCTATTATAGTTGGTGTAAAGTTTATTATCTATCATTTTGATTGTAGAGTCTGTTATAGTTGGTTGGTGAATCTATTATCAATCATTTTGATTGTAGAGTCTTTTATAGGTGGTTTTAGAGTCTCTTATCTAACATCTTGGTTGTAGAGTCTCTTATTTAACATCTTGGTTGTAGAGTCTCTTATCTAACATCTTGGTTGTAGAGTCTATTATTGTTGATGTAGAGTTTACTATCGATCATCTTGTTTGTAGACTATTATAGTTGGTTGTTGATTCTATTACCTATCATCTTGGTTGTAGAGTCTATTATCAATCATCTTGATTGTAGAGTCTATCATAGTTGGATGGAGAATCTATTATCTGTCATCTTGACTGTAGGGCGTATTATATTTGGTTGTAGAATCTATTATCTATCATTTTGGTTGTAGAGTCTAAGAAAGAATTCCAGGTTCGAACTACATAAGAAAGCTATAAATTGATAGTTTGCAAGTTTAATTTTTCTCAATCAAAAGCTGTTGTTTTGACACAGAGCTATAGAAGAGGAGGGATAAGGCTCACGTAACATTCTTATCATCTGACCATGGTTGAAAAGTACAATGTTTGTCCCGAAATAGCACTCTTTTCAGATTTGATTTGATTCGACGGAGTTTGCTGACGCTAAAACATTTATGATTCTACTGCAACAATTGTATGGTATATGGTTCATAAAAAAGCTTTTGGTCAGGTTTTAAAAGATAAATTAAAAATTCTATTCGATGTCAAATATATATCATTTACTTTTCTGCATTAAAAATACTGAATAGGTTTTGAAACATTAAAAAATGAAGAATACTGATATAAGATAGAATAAATTAATTATTTTTCAAAAGATTGAGATTTTGGCACTTTATGAAAAATGATTTTTAAGATAATGCTAGAAGAAAGATGAGGTTGAATCCTTGATAATTAAAACGAAGACATTCCACAAGAACTTGCCGAACTATCATCGAACATACTGTATATCGAGACTTGGGCTTCCCTAACAACAGATGTCTATGCATGAGTCTAGAACCCTCAATCTTTAAATGGGTAAAAAATGTACCCCATTTTCTGTCAGATAATTTGGGCCCAAAGTCGATGAACAGATTTGATCGAATGAATCTTGCTTAATTCTTTAAATTCAAATTATGTTGTTTCGTACAGCACTTGCCATTGGGCAAGTCCACTGTTATGAAGATAGCGATTCAAGCCGTTTGGGTGCGTCTTTTGATCTTTTCAATAGTGCCATCTTGGGCGAAGATTACGAAATTGGCTCTCATGCGTCACGACCCTTTTTTCGGGGTGAACTTCATCCTGCATTTTCATTCACTCAACCATAGATCGTAATTTAGACCTGGATCAGAAAACGATCACCTCTGAACCTGTTCCCTAGGTGGCATTACTCACGACATGGAGGACATTGTGAACATGACAGATTTATAAGTGCATCAGTCATCAATACACAGGGGTAATCTTTGACTAGTAAGTTCGAACTCGCATCCTAATTGACACGAGTCCAATGTCCTACCAACCAGGCTATCCCCACTTCATGAAATAAGCAGATATTCTGATAAAAAACAAATATGACATTTTTAAAGAGAAAAAGAAAATATTTTTTTTTACTTTACTTTAATATTTTAGAGCAAAGAAAATGTCAATAATTTCAGCACATAAGTCAGATGCGTGTTTGCGTATGAAAGAGAGAGAGCTAAATTTTGTTGCTGTACTGCTGCAAGTCAAATAGCGTATTTGTAGCGCGTTAGAACCCCCAGCTTCATCTTTTTATTTGTAAATTTTTATATTAAAATTATAAATTTTAATTCAGGTAGAAGCTTTTCAACTGTATGGAAAGAGTGAGAGATTGAAGTTCTCTACTATATATATTGGCAATTTCCATTAACATAAAAACGTCAACTCTAAGATAAAAGTGTCTGCATTTCAATCATAGTGATTTTCATACTAATATTGAGAATTAATTATAATTTTTTGGTGATTAATGAAAAATTTGGGCATTAAAATTTGGTGATTTAAATAATTTGGTCAAAAATATCTAAGCAAAATGATGAAAAATAAATATTTAGAAGCATAAAAGCAAATTAAAATACTTTTTTCACATAAATTAATTTAAATTTCTCATCAATAATTGAATAAAAATCTGTGAAATATTTCGTAAATTGCCTTCATACTAAATATTTTAAGGAGGTATTTTCGTTTTGTAATTTCAACGTAAAATTAATGCTGTTTTTTTTTAAATTAGTCAACTACTTGTAGATTTTAAAAGCTTTTTTGTTATTCTATTTTTTGTTTTTTTTTTGGTATTAATTGTTTTTTTCTTCAAATTTCTCTTGATTAATTCATTTTTTGTAATAGGTTTATAGTCTTCATTCAAATAGGTTCATTTCAATAATTATTTAATTAAATTTTCTTTAAAAAAATGACTTTTTAAAAACTAAAGGAAAGAAAAAGTGGTATTATAAGAATGGTAGTATAGTATTTTTTTATTATGGCGATAACAAGGCAAAGTATTTTTTATCACGGAAGATAACACGGCAAAGGTAAAATACTTTTTTTATCATGGTGATAACAAGATAGAAGTAAAATATATTTTTTTATCATACCTAGAAAAATGTAAAGTTAAAATATTTTTTCATTTTGGTGATAACCAGGCAAATGCAAAGTATTTTTTTTTCATCATAGATAATATCAAATTAAATAAAAGTATTTTTTATAATGATGATAACAATGTAAAAGTAAATTATTTTTATCAAATAATAACAAGATAAAGGTAAAGTATTAGTTTTTATCATAGTGATAATGAGTTAAAGGTAAATGATTTTTTCACATGTTGATTTTTTCATCTGAGTTTGGTACAAACGGCTGTTTCTGATTAAGATTTCTTATGATAATAAGGCTCTTTTCACAGTCCAGAACCGTGGATACTTCGCCTATTTTTTTTTTCCAGTTGCATGTTATGAAGGTTGAAGAACAGCTATTCCTTTGGAATCGGTGTAATCAGAGGTCCATAAAAGATGATCAAATTATTTTCAAAGATTGCTATTGTAGAGTGTTCTCTGAAGTGTTTATATAAGCTTTCATTTCAAGTTAAAATAATCTTGTTGTTTCATGATCCACTCTGCACAGGCAGTATTCTCGTCTGGTTCGGTCATTTGCAGATGTGCCAGAGGATCATTTAAAGTGATAAACTCGTAAAAAGGATTGATGAACGGGTTTAAGGAGATTATGGTGGCAACTGGCTCTGGTTGAGGAAGGGTTAAGGCTTCGTCGATGTTAGAATAAGACTCAGATTCTTCCTCGTTGAGTTCAAGAAGTGTTTCGTTGGTGGTGGTTCCAGCATTCATTTTGGCAGTCATTGGCTCTTGATAAACCGTTGTTTGACACTCAACATGTCGTTTTTGAAATTCGTCCATCAGAAAATCTTTGAGCATCAGTATAAACGGAACAAAAAATACGCAAGACATCCAGTCATTCATTATAAAAACACGAAAATATATCCACATGAATATGCCCACACAAGCATATTCGAGCCTTTATTTTTATTGTTTAACAGCACTAGAAAAAACGTAATACTCTATGCTGAGCTCTATTGTTACAAATATTGTTGCAGAATAAAGCGGCTGTGTATGATTGAAAGTGAGGATTGATATTCTGGTGATATAGCAATTTAGTTTTAAAAATCAAATATATTACAAATATAACAAATTATATACATATTTACATACATAATTATAATTTTTTGTTTAAATGTTTATTTTTATACAGATTTGTATACAAATAAATTAGAGATTTAACACACATTAAAAGTTAATTATTAGTGAATTATTAAGGTATCCGACTACGTTAATAAATCTGGTTATCGACCACATTGGTGAATTTTTTTTATTGTTATTTCTTGCAGTTCAGACTTTTTTCTTTACAAAGCGGTTTATCTTTTTTAGGAAGAGGAAGGCCTGACCTGTGATCCTGAGTCGCATATTTTTTAGTTAAAATGTGTCTTTCACTTCGATTTTCTCAAAACTTTCATTTTTGTGAAAGTGTTCCATCATTAGCATGATATCTCAAAAATAGAGGTAATAGATCCTCTCTAATGGAGGTATTCCCATAAAAATTCCAGCTTGTGTTTTAAATAATATGGGTAATGAAATCAAACAAAAGTTTTATTGTCGATGAAATACTTTTTTATTTATAGGTGCTTTTAGAAAAATTAAGCTGTGAATCTATGGAAAAAATGCATATATACGTACATTTTTACCCATAGATTCTTTGAATCTCAAAATGTTTCTTATATCTTGGTTCCTTTCATTCATCTTTATTTTTGATAACTTCTGTAGAAAGAAAAAAATAATTGCTGCAATACCATTTTGTTCAGAGATTAACCGTTTTAATTCAATTTTATTAAAATTTACTATAGATTTTCCTATTTCTGCAAATATATTATATATACAAATAATTTTGTTGCGTTGAAAGAATTTTGTATCATAATCGGTAATATATCTAAAAACCATAGTTTGAAATTTAAAAAAAATCTTGCTTTCGAAAGTCGGATACGTTAAATTATTAGAGATTATAATTATTCATTTATTTATTTAATTTATATAGAGAGGATTTGCAGATTTAACAGATAGCAGGCACTTTTGCTATTCAAAATTCCTGTGAAGGTAGAGAAGTGGGGATAAAGTGAATTCCGGAATATTTCCTGTCCATTTATCAACACTGCATACTGTTTGATATAAAATTTTGAATCATTAATTACATTAAAAAATGAAAAATGAAAATTAAATCGTTACGAATTATAGTGCTGTTTACTTATGGAATCATTTGTATATATATCTATTACACGTAAATGTTTAAGCGAGTAACTATTATCTTAGAGCAAGATTTCTTTGGATATTGTAACGTAGATACCAATGGGAACCTCAAAGTATCCGAGTGCATTCAAAGGATAATTTTAGGAAAAATTGGATTTTTTAAAAACTATTTAGGATTTTTGATATACCGTCAATTATAAACAATATAAATACAAAAAAATGTTTTAAAATATAATATATTTTGTGAAAGAGGAAAATGTGTAGTAAATTTGAATGAAATTTGATCGAAAAGGTAATTTTCTACCTAAAACTGTAATGTAGCATTTCTTTTTTTCTTTGTATACAAGTTATAGAATATAAAGATGAATGAAATGAACGGAAATCTAAGAACTATTTTGAGATTGGAAAAAGGTATGTTCAAAAATATAGGTATATATTCATTTTTTCCATAAATTCTCAACTTAATTTTTCTAAAAATACCTATAAAAGAAAAAGTATTTTACCAACAATACAACATTTGGTTCATTTCATTGCCTGTATCATTTAAAATACGAGCTGAAATACTGTCGTAAATACCTCGCTTAGATTTTGAGATGTCATGCTAGCGGTGGAGAATTTTTATGAAAATTTAAAATGTTAAACACACATTTTAGTTGAAAATAGGTTTTGTTCAAAATTTCCTCGGTTGATAGGTCAGACCTTTCTTTTCCAAGAAAAGATAAACCACATTGGCTAGAAAAGCCTGAACTACAAGAAATAATAATAATAAAGAAAAATCGCCAATGTGGATGAAAACCAGTGTTTTTAACGTAGTCTGATTCTTTAAAGCTATGGGTTAAAACAATACCAGTGTAAAATAATTTTATTATCACATATCAGAAATGATATGATGCATATTTAAGAAAAGGGTTCGGAAATTAAGAGCAACGATATTAAGAAATCAACTTTCTTTGCTAAAACCAAACTCCTTAAAATAAAGTAAACTATTAAAATGTATTTTATGTCCATTTAAAAGAAGGAGACAAGAAAAAACTTTAGCAAAACTTATAAGATTCAATGAATCCAGTAATATACAACGTCTGGAATATACATTCCTGCAGTTGGTTATGACGTATTCGATAATACCCAGTACTTAATAATTTAGAGCATTGATAGCCTAGTTGGTAAGGACCCACATTTTTTGGGTTGAGATTTCGAATCCGCCAGGCTAAGAATTCCCGCTTGTGTTGGTGACTGACACACATATAATTCTGCCATGGTCACTAAGTCCTCCATGTTGAGAGTAATACCACTGGGTATACTGGATCAGGGGTGATCGTTCTCTGGTTCATGTGTAAATTACAATCTGTGGATAAATGAGTAATATACTGAATATTTCCTTCATATGTTGTTGGCAGGCGCACGTATAAATCGGTCGTGGTCACATAGTCCCCCATGTCGAGAGTACTACCACTGAGGAGTACTGTATTAGAGGTGAACGTTCTCTGGTTCAGGTTTCAATTACAATCGGCGGATAATTAAATGAAATCCCCCTCATAAAAAGGTTAATGACAAATAAATATTTAAATCGCACACTTGTCATTAGATGTCACTACTGTGAAACAAGAAACTCAAAAATGTCATACTAGCATCGCTGACTTATTCAGTGGGTTTGTCATTGGCTGCGTTATAAGAAACAACAAGATAATAATGTTAAGGTATCCGACTACTTTAAAAACACTGATTATAGATCGCATTGGTGATTTTTTAAAATTCGTATTATTTCTCGTAGTTCAGACTTTTCCTCTATCCAAAGAAAATCATCTGTTTTAGGAAAAGGAAGGACTGACCTATTATCTAGGGTCGCAGATTTTTCAGCTGAAATTTGTCTTTAGCTTCAATTTTCTCAAAACTTTAATTTTCATTTGAAAGATCTCTTAGGATCGGAATAAACTAAAACTTGAAATAAACTCACCTTCTTAAGGTATCCGACTACTTTAAACACATTGTTTATCGACCACTTTAGTGATTTTTAAAATTTTTTGTTATATCTTGTAGTACAGTCTTTCCAAAAACAGCTTATCTTTGTTAGGAAAAGAAAGGCCTTCCTAGCACACGTTGTCGCAAATTTTTTCCAACAAAAATTTGTTTCTAACATTACTTTTATCAAAATTTAATATTCACAGAAATTCTCTACCGTTAACACGATATCTCAAAAAAGTAATAGAGGTACTTGCATAAAAATTCCAGCTTGTGTTTTAAATCATGTGGGCAATGAAATGAATAAAAAGTGTTATCATTTCTGTATAAAGCTTTAATATTAAATCGCTCAGGCGCTTGGTAGCTTTATCCCTTCTTGCCTCTTTGATGAATCTGATTGTCTTGTTTCTTTTTGCAAAGAACATTGTTCTTCTTCAGTCTGTGATTTGTGGTAAACAATCATTTCTAATTCATTAGTATTTTTATTACTACTATTAAATTCTTGATTGAAATTCATTATTCTCTGTTGTTCTTCATACTTTTTTGCTTCTTTCTCAATCAAAAATGTAGAAATGTTAACACTCCCTATAACCACAAACATGCTAGCGCATTTATTATTTAGAACAATTCCTTCCATTTCTGTCATGTTTTAATAAATGCTAGAAATGTAAAAATTATAATATCTTTTATCTAAATCCACGCATTAACAGTTTAGAACAATTTATTCCATAAGTGTACTTTTTTAAAACGTGCTAGTATTAAAATAATAATACTAGTTTCTTATCTAAATTCTGTGAGGTTGGAATGAAACTTATCTGAACATTTTCTGCTTTTAGACTTTAAGAAAATGTGATATTTTGCATGATAAGCTTTTATGATTTGTAAAATCTTTCTGCTAAAAGCAATATGAATAAAACCTTTTGACCATATTTGTTTTCAAACATGGACTAAAATGTCACATATTCCGCATACAAGAGGATCCTTCTCTGTAGCAATTTTGAGATGTTTCGAATACGAAAGCTGCACTAGATTCGTTTTCAACCACAAGTCACTCACTACATTTTCCAAAAATAGAACACTCAGATGCTAGTCTTGTTTTCACTAATTTAGACTAAGCCATTTTAAGGTATCCGACTACGTTATAAACACTGGTTATCGACCACGTTGGAGAATTTTTTTTGTTGTTATTTCTTGTAGTTCAGACTTCCTTCTTTCCAAAACAGTTTAGGTTTTCTAGGAAAAGGAAGACCTTACCTATCATGTAGGACAATTTTAAGCAAATTCTATTTTTTAGCTAAAATTTATTTATAATTTCAATTTTCTCAAAACTTTAATGTTTATAAAAATTCTCCACCGTTAAAATAGTATCTCAAAAACTACCAGAGGTATTTGCATAAAAATTTCAGCGTTTCTATCAAATAATAGGGACAATAAAATGAACAAAAAGTTTTGTTGTTGTTCAAACACTAATTTTTTTATTATATAATAGTTTCAGAAAAACTATGTTGTGAATTCATGGAAAAAATCCATATAAACATATATTTTTACCCAAAACTTCTTTGCATCTTAAGAGTTTTCTCAGATTTTGGTTTATTTCATTCAATATTAAGTTTAATAACTTGTGTACAAACAGCAATATGATTGCTGCATTACAAATTTATGCAGTGTGTTAACCATTTTTGTTAAATTTCATTAAACTGTACTAAAAATTTCTCAAAATATATTACATTTTCAAATGACTGTTGTTGCATTTATAGTATTTGATAAAACAATACATCTGAACCAAATTTGAAACATTTTTTAATTCAGTTTCTCGAAATTTTTTCTTCGAACGTAGTCTGATACCTAAATTATCTGCAAAGGATTAAGCCAAAATTAACAAATCAGTTACTTTAATCAATTATTAAATAGATGGAAGTATTTGAACTCAACAAAACTATGGATTTGAAACTAGTCATTTCCTTGTCAAATGATGCAGACAAATCTCCACCTTATTTCAATAACAATTGCTCCGGTAACGACTCAGTATAAGGTCAATGCAGTAATAAAACTGTTTTTATACATTTATTCATATGACAAGGCCCAAAGAAAGTTTTTGTTAAATAAATGTATATACATACCTCAAGACGTACTCTATTATTTTTTAATTATTTTTATTTATTTTATCTGTACAAAAAAAACTTTTCAGTGCTATTACAAATGAAAAGTCAAAACTTTATAAAAAATATTTTTTTAATATATTTTTATGTATAATATATGTTTTTAATGCAACAATGTATGAACAATTTGTAAAATACTTTAAAATATAGCAAAAAGTTTAATTTTTTAAAAATTTAAAGTCCTTTCGACACCTTAAGATCTACTCCAGTATTTTTTTTTAATTTATATTTTATTTTATCTTACCCAAAAATGAACTTTCATACGCTATAAAAAATTAAAAATCGAAAATTTATTTTTTTCTCCTTTCACCCTATTGTACGAAGTTTAAAAAATAAATAAAATCTCTACATAGTACCACCTATGAGTATTTATATAAAATCAATTTTCACCTGATATTCTAATGAAATGATTAAAATATGTATATTGCAATTTTTTTCTGAATTTGTACTTTATAACTTGATCAGGATGAAATATGGCAGTGCACTGAAATTTAATACGCTTATGCAATTTTATACGAGAATGCGTCATTTGAAATTTTTATAAATACAGTTATCAGTCGCTTTTAGCTAATTCAAATCTTGATAGAGTATTTTAAAAACCAACTGGTATCAGGACTAAGAAACAAAATATAATTTAAACAAATGTTTTGTAGTAAAGGTATTACCGAGAATGAGCTTAAAAATATTTTATGTGCAAATCAGAGAGTGACTCAGTACACCCAGAGTTATCATTTGTGATCGGAACTTGGAGAACTTTGCAGTCACAATTTATTTAACGTGCCCCAGCTGAGATAAGCCAACACGGCGGTCTTTGGCCGAGACGAGGACAGAACTGACGGACATTCTACCATCCAGCCTACCATGGCCCAAAAAATTTGTTATACCATGTTTTCAACCGATATCATAATGTA
>JAPMOQ010018026.1:0-12788 GCA_026543055.1 Argiope trifasciata
CCCCCCCCCCCCTAATGGTTCTACCAACTGCTTATACGCAGATGGTTTTCGTTATATCTCGTAAAATACGTGTATTAGAGACAAAGGATTTTCACCATAGTAATCCTACAGAGCTGTAGAAGATTCTGTCATCTACTGCGCATGCGCAGTTGACTTCCAATTTAAGCAGTAAACTACATATGTTAGAAATATGTGGTGTTCACTTAGAAGTTCCTCCAGGAGTTTCTGAGTCCCCAAAAGTTTTTGATCCATTGAGCATGCGTAGTACAGATTTTGCTTGATACTGATCAAAACAATAAAATTCATATGGATTTCTTGATGTCGAAGACGACCCGCAGTTTTTATAATCGGCTTCTATCAACGTAGAGATGAATGCGTTTCATCTAAACACTCGTCTCGATCAGTGGAGTCGAATGGCATTTTTACAGAAACTCATGTTTTGAAATTAACAAATTTGAATTACATTGAATTTTTCCCTATCATTCGATAGCAATAGCCAAAATGCACGTAGCTATATGAGTGCCACGTTGCTACTCCAAATGAATTGCGCGATTTAAACTCCCAAATATGAAAAAATTTGAATTTTCCAGCTAGCCTTTCAACACCGTTTTTACAAAAAATCTCTTTACGACTATCATCGATACACTCTACTCAATGTCCTCTATCGAACGAATATCACGTTTACGTCACTTACTCTATTAGGAGCCGATAAACGGAAAAAGAACATGTTATTGTTTGGGTAAGGGGAGTTTGAAGCTTGAAACCGTGTAGGCAATGAATAAATCATTAATGTGACGTCCTATGCTTTCTCCCAATGAAGTATTACAAATAAAAAAAAAGTAAGGAGTCGAAAGAGCAAACAGAGGTCGGAAGTTCAATCATACTTTCAGAAACAAAACCTTCAATCAATAAAAACGAATGATGAAAATTTAAAATTAGAAACTGATCGTGTAAAACATGAACGGAAAACAGCTTTACAAAGGGAATGAAGAAAGCATAATCGTATATAGTACGTTGCAGATTCTCAATCTCAACACTCAACTCCAAACACAGAATATGTTCATTTGGATTCTGAATTACGCTTTCAACTTTCGACGCAAAACGTCTCTGAATATCGAATATCTCAATCATGCTCTAAGCATTTCAGAGAAAAATGTTCTCAAATGATAACTTGAAATCTGGATAGCAGATTTCATTCTTTCTTTTATGAAGATTTTGAGCTAGACAAAAAAAATAATAATAAAAGTAATATTCAATTTTCTCTCGAAAATAGAGATATATTTGCGTTTCCTAATTCTTAATGACGTCTGAAAAGCGAGATGTATTCAAAAATTCAAAAAGAAGTTGTCAAATCTTTTTGTGAGATTAGTATTATATTAGTTTAGTACACTTGCTGTTGGCAGCTGTTTACAAAAGGAAAAATATCTTCTTCGCACTACCAAGTGGATCCTTTGATATAAGGGTTACAAATGAATGTCAATGTCACTTATACTCCCAGAATGTAAAAGTGGGAAATTTTATTAACAAACAATTCTTATAGCAATACTTATTTTTTATCAATATTTATTTCTCTGCTGTTGAGAAATTTTTGGAAAATTATTTACGTCTGAAACAGTTTTTTAATTAAACTATTGCAGAAATAAGAGTACAAAATAATCTGCAACCGAAATTCTTTAAAAGGAAAAAATCAAAATACTTTTCTGAAATTAAACGTCAATTTTACTTTAATTGAAGAAATTCGTGTACGGTATGGGACACCATATATAGAAAATGGCCAGAGTACTTAAATTCCAGTCAATTGATGGTTTCTATTTTTTCGCATTAGGAGGAAAAAATCTGTATCTCATGCAGATTAAATGCTTTATACATTTTTAATGTTATTGTATCTCTTGTGCTAAAGCATTGTTTAACTAAAGAAACACTGAATACTTTATTATGCATTTTTTCTTTTCTACAGGACATATTATCTTAGCTAAGGATTTGAAATGAGCCAACTGGAAATCTTTAATCTAATTTCGACTTTTAACCATGAAGAACAAGTTCTAAGATATCACAGCAGATGTTATTCGACTGGTCCTAGTGAGCATTCTAGGGATCCTCCTTCTTTGTTGTTATCTTTAAAATAGGGTTATTAACTATTTCAATGGTATCTGGAGGCTGCTCTTAAAAACATCTGTTTATAATGTCAAATATCTATACTGTTTATCAGATCAAGCAATGAAATGGCCTAACTCTCACTGACCAAAGTATTTAAAGGGTCTACTCTGTTTATGTTGTTGGCATTTCAAACGTGCATGGATTATTTAACGGTGTTATAGAGATTAGGCGATCTCAATGATATATCCTTTTTTTTTAGTACCTGAATTACGTGAGAATGTTTTAGCTTGAAACATCGAGAAAGATTAATTGTTCAGGTTTTCAATTGTTACCAAGACAATTCAAAGAGATATAAAAAGATGCAAACTTGCATAAGATTTGCCTCAATGAATGTTTTCATCGAATAAATGTTTCTGTGTTATTGATCATTTATTAAGAATACTTAAATGATCAGGAAAAATTATAGTTAGAAGCTACCAAAGATAATACTAATTTAAAAGCAGATATTACAATTAGTGCCATATGGGTATATAATGATTCTTAGACTTTCGCTGATAATAAAGAACAAGAAAGGAATGGTCAGGCCATTGAGCATGAATTTGAAAATACAAATGCAAATGGTCTGACTATGTCAGTCTCCATCATGTCAGTATATATTTGAGAAGTATATAATCATTTATAATCACTCAAAACAGTATTGAGGCACTTAGTTTGAATGAAAGCAAAACTATTTATAAAACCATTTATGACGTTAAAATAAAAACACAAAAGAATCAAGAAATATTTCAGCATTTAGTGTACAGTTTTTGAGGAACATTTAATAGATATTTTGGAATTATAATTTGATATAGCTCTTCAAATATAATTCAAAAGCAAACAGGAGTAAAAAAAAATATTGGGACACTTTTGAAAACTGAAACTCAACAAATTTATAGCACATCAACAGAATTGAATTTACTACTACTTCTTTAGACAACAAATTTAAACTTAAAAGTTTCAACAAATAAAATTATTTACAGAAAACAGTAGAGAAAAAGTATGTATTGATTGATGTGCGAAATCTTGTTATAAATCACTGGAAAAACGAAAAATCAACTCTTTCTATAAGATGTGCCTTGAAATTGAGCAAGCCTATTGTTTTTAACATTATTCAAGGTTCAAATAAACAGAAAGAGTTAAAAACAAAGACCTGGGTTTCCAAAGACATTTAATGAATGTGAAGAGAGGTGGATTGTAAAACAAGTTCACTTTAATCTAAAAATTAGTGCAATAAAATTTCCTCTGTGATGCAAAAGTAAGTTCGGAAAATCCGTGAATCCTGAAACTATCAGAAATGTTTTAAGAAAACATAAACATCATGGCTGAGAACCTTAAAGAAAACCATAATTAAGATAAGTTAGTTGATAATTTGGCTGGCATTTGCTAAAAGTATGTAAAATAGCCAAAATAATTTTGGGAAAATACAATCTTTGTACATAAGAGCAATATAATATTTTCCAATCGAAAGGCAGGGAAAAAATTGGTAGAAACGAAATGCAGCAATACATGTAGCAATTTTATGTCCTACTGTCAAATATGGAGATAGCAAGAAAATAGACAGGGGTTGTATGTCAAACAATGATGTTGGGTACTTAAATTTTATTGTCGGGACAATGAATAAATATGTCTATCCTGACATTTTCACGCCCAATTTAAAGAAGAGTGCAAGCAATCTGTGAATCTCAAGCCATTTTAATATAGATTAAAATAATGATCTGAAACATATTTATAAGTTATTCCGATATTTGCCAGTTATCTGTCCTGTGTTACTATCCTACTGTTATTTTGACTCTTGCACAAACTCCAGACCTTAATCCTGTTAGAAACGTGTCGAATTATTTGTTACAAAAACTGTATGAAATTAAAATTTCTAATAAGGATTCAAAAAATCGTTTATAGTAGTGTAGTGTATGAAATCGGATGAATCGTTTTCCAAAAAATTTGTCCAATTAATGGCAAATAGACTACGAGAGGTCATAAAATGCAAGGGTGGCCCAATAAGCTATAAATCTTAAGCTAGTATTGTTTTTCTTAATTTATTGTTAAGTATCCCAATATTTTTTGAGCCAGTATTTTTATTTAATTTCTTTTATTTTATTATAACAATAATTTTATTAATGTGGCAGTTTTGTTTGAATTATTATAATTTTTATTTATCGAAACAATATTTCTTTGTTGTAGTTTCGTTTTTATATTTAAATCAAATATTATGATAAATTATACAAGCCTGCATGGGTCATGTTTTTTAACTTTTGATTATTGATTGCTATGTATTTTTTCCCTCTGAATATAAATATGACAGCAGTTTTTTTTTCCATCACATCATGATTTTTTTCCAAAAAGCAATTTTCGAAATTCGTAATATGTTGCAATGCATTGGAAATATGAAACATATTGACAGATTTAATTTTTTTAATTAAATTAAATTTATGGCTTATACTTTACAATATCATAGCCAAGCACATCAAGAGTCCGTTAAGGAGGGAGGGGGAGGTAAAAATTTAATGAAAACTACCACAAAATTATTCTAAATGTAACAAATTAATTTTGGTATACGAAGTTTTATATTGACACATGTAATTTTATGTACTTAACTTTAAAATTAATTAAATTTAATTTTTACCAGTCTTAATGATGATATATGTAAAAAAGTCGCCTTTCCTTTGTGTCGTTATCTCTTTTGACTAGTCATGCTGTGTTGGTAGCTTTTCTGTCCATGTGCCTTTGTTGGTTCATCGCGGTGCAGCATCCAGCAATTACCTGCCATTATTGAAGTATTCCATCTTCCTTATAAACGGTTTTCCATTTTCGGGATATCCTGATGGAATCTCTCACCCATCTCTTCACTAACAGCACCCAAATTCTCAGGAAAGTAATCCAAATGGGAATTTAGAAAATGAACCTTCAAACTTATGAAACAGCCTAAATTTTGATACTTCAGCAGCATGATTTCAACGATCGATTTGAAATTCGGATCTTTCTTTTTGCCCAGTAATTTTATTGCTACATCTTTAAAAGCAGCCTATTCTTTTTCAACAACTTTCCATTTCTTTCTCAAAATTACCATCTTTGAAAAATTTTCTAATATCTGGACAGGTAAAGATACCCTTTTTTTAGTTTTGCTGTTGATAAGGCTTGAAATTAGTTGCAGATGTATTTGAAACATTTGCTTTCTTTTGATACGCTTTCACAAATTACTTCATCAATACCAATTTGATATGTAGAGGTGGAAAAATAACGTTATTCCTATCAATGAGAGAATTTTCGAGTACATTTTTTTCCAGGTTCTAATGAATCTGTTTTTGGCCAATATTTCTGCTTCCAATGATTTTGCTTGTCTCTGCTATTCCACTCACATAAAAAAGGAAATTTTGTGTATGCGTCTTACTGTCCTAAGATCATCGAAATAATTTTCATATCCCCACAAACTGTCCATTCATGGTTGTCGTACTTAATTTTATCGATAGAAATTTTAAATTTTCGTCACATTCTTTTGTGTGGATCCTTATCCTTATCAGTATTAATGTTTATCAGCTTTAAATAAAGTGAATATAAAATAAACTTTATGGTAAACGGAATAAAAAGGAAACTTAGGCTAATTGTGTGCAGTTTTCATAAAAATTTTGCACCCTCCCCCCTCAACAACGGACTCCTGATGTGCTCGGCTATGATATTGTAAAGTATAGGCCATAAGTTTAATTAAATTAAATACATTTTATAATTAAAAAAACCATTTTAAATCAGTAAATTTGCTACATATTTTCAATGTTTTGCGACATATCACAAATTTGAAAAATTGCATTTCGCAAAAATTCCTGATGTGATGGATAAAAACTGATGTCATATTCAGATTCAGAATAAAAAACTACATATGAATAAATAATCAATAGTTAAAAACCATGATATAACTCTAAAAATGCAGGCCTGTGTTATATGAACTTGCAATTTTTTCAAATGCTTTTTTTCTAATTGTATGTGTAAACAGTCATGTAGTCTTTGTTTTCTTGGTGCAGAATGAAAATATTGTTTATCAGCCAGCTGCAGACTATTGATACTTTATGAATGCTGATTGCAGGTATTGACAGTTCATCAGAACGGAACAAACAACATCTCCCGGTTTAAAATAGTTTTTTCTAACAATAAGTAGATTGCCCGACACTAACTCAAAATGAATTTCTTCACATATATAATTCTATGGACCTAATAAATCAACCTTATCTTTTTCCCATCAGGTTTTTGAAATTTTAAAATTATATCATGTATAAAAAATTGAACCACTGAATTTTGTTGTTTCTTTTGCATCATTTAAATCATGCTATAAGAAGGAACGCAAAATAATATATTCCCTACTTAGTCCAAAATAAAAATTTCCGAAGCTTTTACAGTACTATTCTTCATAAAAATTAACGAAAATCGCTCACATTCTTATAAAATATATAAACACAGAAGTGAAATTTTATCATTAGCTCAAAATTTCATGATTTATAAAAAATTTAAAATAACGAAATTTAATAAACTTTAAAGCTGTAATGTTATTAAATTAATACACTAGTCTACAATAGAAGTAACGATGAACTTTATTAAAAATATAAAGCAATTTTTAGTTACTGTTCAAATTATAGAAATCCCAATTTATCTCACTTCAGTGCAAAGATAACAAAAGAACCATTACTACAATTAAAATGCAAAGAAATTACTCTTTACGCGACAAGTAATTAACAATAAGATACTTAGTTTCATTTATCTCATTAAAGAAAAATATGCTCATACAAAACAATTTTAAGTTTTACATTCTATGTCTAGTAAATGTGTTATTTTCTCTATTATTTTAAATATTGTTTTTAAAAATTTGGATTTTTATCCAATTTGTCCATTAGGGATTTACTATTATATTTATTTTTTAGATCTCTGCCAGGAATCCTTTCTTGTTAGAGGGTTAAAAAGCAGATTACTATGTATATTTATATCAAAGAAAATCAGGAAAACAAAAACGTTTTCAGCCTCGCAATAGATAACGATAAATTAAAGTAAGTTTATTTATTTAATTTAATTTGATTATTTTGTTGATTATTTTTGTAACATTTTCTGATTAGTGAATGCAAAATGTATTTTTTTTATTTTTGATAAATTCCTTATGAAGTGCTTTGATTAAGTTGATGCTTGACCAAAGAAAAGCAGAATAAATACTAATTTAATGAAGGATGTAGATGACAAATTTCTTACAGTTTGAAATTTCTACCTTTTATCATTGATTCTTCAAACGTTCCACAAATCCGGAAGATTAATTTGATATGAAACACAATGAATATAACTGGGTGAACATTGGAAAACGATAGTGTTGATAATTATTATTTAGGATTACTGGTCAATATATAAAAGGTAAATACAATTATTCACTCACTCATTCACCACGAAATTTTTCAACCATGAGACTTCGAATCATTACATTTATCAGACAGATCTGTTGTAAAGAGGATGTAACTGTAATTAAATCTGGCCAATGTGAGTTAATAAATTGATAATGACCTTATATAACCCTTTTTTATATAAAATTCATTGACTACATAATGCATATTCAAATGCTTGAAGTAAGCGACTGTGCTAAAAAGTCGATTATTTTTAATATTGATTCTTTTGTATTTAATATTCTTAATGTTTAAACAAATTTCTTCATTCAACAGTTATAATTTCGTTTTTCCCTCAAGAAGAATTTTGAGGAGATAGGTAGATTTTTATACTTGCATTTCCAGATTTTAAAAATTATTTTAAATCTTTAGGTTCAAAATAATTCTCTAGATTAGCTCTAAAAATATGTGTTTTTTCAAGAATGTTTATTCAATATGTGCTTTTTCAAGAAATCTCATAAATGAAAATCTAACACATATTTTTTGTTCACATTTTGTATAGTTGATTTTCAATAAGTTCTGAAGTTCCAGAGCTAGATAATGAGTAATCTATTCGTCTAGAATTTTATGGCCATATTTTTTTCTCACAAGGCGAAAAAAATTGAAAATAATCCTTTATTTATCAGTAAAAGCCAAATTTTTAAACAATAAATGAAAATACAACTTCCTTTTAGTTCAGAAATTATATAATATATTTCTTAAGATACTTACAAAATTTTAAGCAAATCATTTCATAAATATCTATAATAGAAATTTACAATTTATACCTCTTTTTAGCAACAAAAAAGCTCTCTTTTTCCGATAAAAAAGTGATTCGACTGATAAATTATAGATTAATAGATTTCAAAAAAATCTTTTTCAGAAAAATATTTAAAAATAAAATGTTTTTCAAAGCAATGTTTTCAGAAATTCACTTCGAACATAGTCACATGCTATAATTTTACTCAAAGTATCAATATTAATTTTTTAATACAAACCGCACTATTTCGACATGGAACAAATGATTTATCTTGGATCATAGATTGCATTTATATACCAACTGATTATTTTGCTTCACGATCAGCATGTCATTTGGACATTATTTGTTCCGTAATATTCATCTCAAAACTTGGATATTTTTCAGTATTAACAAGCACTTATTATATAATCCTTGAAGAAGGACTGAAATACTTTTTTCAGAAATGGAATGTTTTTTTTTTTCATTTTTATCATGTTGCAAATAAAAAAAGATACTGTAATTATCAGCTGTGTTAATTGTGTTTCATATTATTAAGTTAAACATAATTTGGAATTTTAATAATTTCGAAAGATTTTCGTAACAAAAATATAGCAGCCTTAAAAAGTGAGCTAATTTTTTGTTCAAGATATTATTTATAAGCTTATTTCTTAATTAATATAACTGTATTAAATAAGTTCTAAAACTATTAATTTATCTGTTAATAGCTTAATATTATGGAAAAAAAAATATTTCAAAAATTTTGCAGTTGAAGACACAAATTGTTTTAGATAGCAATAGATATCCAGTATTTCGTTTAAATCCAGTATTTTTAAATATATTTTACAACTCTTTATTATTATGTAACGAACTTTTTCAAGTAGAAGTAACTTTGTTATTTTTACTACCTCAAATTCAAATCCTTTTTTAATATAAAAACACAATTGGAATCATATTTTTTATAAAAACACAATAAATTGGTATTTATTTTTTAGAAAAATTTTGTAATTTCTTAATTATATATCTCTTTATAATTTTTCATTTGTATCTTGTAAATTAACACATGCGGTTGAAAGAAATGATTTATTAATTTCAGCTTTTCTTAATTCATTATTTTCGTTCGTCAGTTACTGCAATTAATTACAAACAGTTGTAGCTTAAAAAATTTGGGAAAATGATTATTTCAAGGAAGGATATTTTTAATTGAACTAAAGTTTCGTTTTAAAATTTCACTATTATATAATAACAGTAGGGATTAACTTATATAAGAGTTAGATGTAATATTAATTTAAAATTAAGAATGAAATAAAAGGAAATAATTTGAAAATTTAAGTGCTACAATTTACTTCAATATTGTGTGATATGTGTAAGTCATTTATCAAAATACATCAACATTTTATATTCTCCGTAATTTACTATAAAAATTCAATTTTTATAAATTACCAGGATTTCCTTTGCAGTCTAAGAGAGTTGAAGAATTTCTAATAGGAAAGTAGAAAGAAGTTTAAATTTGTATATTTGAAGAATTACAAAAAAATAAAGTTCTATGAAAAATAAAAGCCTGCAAATCTCTGAAGTTTACAGTTGCAGGGCGTAGAAGTTCATATTATTAGGATTCTATATACACATATGACAGATCTATTGGCTGAACGTCGTGAAGTGCCTATTAAGTTTAGAGACGTTGTAATGCATTCTTAAAGACATGGAACTATGTTGACTTCAAGGTAGCTGACACTTGCTGAAGAGTACGCAATGGAACAACCCAAAAGCAAGTACGATCGAAGCAGACGACACAATTCTTAATTTTGTATAAATCCGGAAAAGTTCAGTAAATTGGAGACCATTCAGTTTTCGTATATAATTTATATTGTACGAAATGTAGTGTTGAAGAACGTGGCCAAAAAAATTACAATAAAGCTAAATTTTACAACGCTTAATGAATACTAGTAGAAAAATAATTTAAAAAAGAAATTCTCTATTTAAAAAGTCTGTCCATAAAAATTTAAGAATTTCATATTTTATCTATTTTAATACATTTTTTTATTTATGTGAAGCTAATGCTAGGGGTATGAAAGATAGATTGGAATTTCGATGTACGAATCGTTTACCCACAAGTAATAATATTATTAATATTATTATTTGAATTAACAAGCTTATTACGGGTGAATGAATTGGATGTTTCCGAGTCAAATCTAATACAATATGTAAAAAAAAAAACCTACAATTATTAAATTTTCTTCTTTAGACTTGATTTAGCGAAAAATAACAATACAAAACTGGGTTAAATGATATTATTCTATGTCTAATACCTTTGTAAGTTTATAATGGAAATATATAGCCTAATTCAGTGTTTCTCAACCTTTTAGTATTCACGGCCCAATTTTCAATCTTAATATTCATCGCCCCCCCCCCCTCCCCACCACATACAATAAAAAGTGTACAATAATAATGTATTTTGAGTATTTTGGCGCTAAACCTACACTAGAAGCTTAATTTTAAACTTTACAAATTACCAAGAATACGGAAATTTGTTGACATTTTACAACACCGATCCCCAGCATTGAAAAAACAAGAATCCTATGAATTTTTATTGCTCTTGCGTCCAGTCATGTCGGGCATTCTCACGGTTTCGCGAGAAGTTTCGATTTGTCTGGAATTTGTCTGGTCAGCTTAAAAGTTAAGTTAGGAGAGTGCGCGGATGTGAACAAATGTTTTCTCATAGGGAGAAAGAGAAAGTTCTATGACACCAATTTCAATTCCAGACAATCTCATTCGAGTCGATCAATCTATCGCTATTGAATCTATTCTGAATGCGTATGCTAAATATATTTTCGTATAATTGCAATTCACCGCATTAAATACTCAAGGCAGCAGACTTATGCAGAATCATGGATAAATTTTTAAGCTGGCGTAAGCGAGCATTAGACGATAGACAAGCATCAACAAGTACACAGACGAGCGTGGTTCCAAAAAAAAATGAAGAAAATATTCTCAAGAATACTTAAATTTTGGGTTCACTAGTACTGAAGTAAATGAAAAAGAAAGGTTCCTGTGTGTTATTTGCTCAAAAATGTTGGCAGCAGACAGCATGAAACCTAATTAACTTAAATGACATTTCGAAACGCTTCATAGTGCCTACGTAAACAAACCCAGAGAATTCTTCGAATTAAAATTAAAATCATATGAAAAGCAAAAATGATTGTTTAAAAAAACTTTGTCTGTGAATGAAAAAGCTTTAATTTTGTCTTACAAAGTTTCATATTAAATAGAAAGATGTAAAAAGCCTCACACCATTGGTGAAGAGCTTATTTTGCTAGCCGCAATTGAGATTGTACAAATTATGTTTGGAAATAATTATGCAAAACAATTGCAGTCTATGCCTCTTTCAAATGATACTGTTGCCCGTCGAATTACTGATATAGCTGAAGATGTAGAGTGTCAACTTTTGTCGAAGTTACCTGATAAATTGTTTTTCAATACAACTCGATGTGGCAACAGATAGTAATAAAGATGCTACTTTCATTGCCTATGTCAGATTTTGTGATGATTTGTCAGTAGTAGAAAAATTACTTTTCTGCAAACCAATAGAACTCAAAGCAACAGCACTCACATTCTTTGCTATCTCGAATGATTTTATGAACGAGGCAAACATAGAATGGAAAAATGGTGCTCGTTCTATGCCCGGAAGATTCCAAAGTATTCAAGCACTTGTGAAACAAAAATCGCCACAGTGCGTCTGGACACATTGCATGATCCACAGAGAAGCTTTGGCTTCCAAAGAAATGAGTCCTGGTTTGAATATTGTGTTAACTACGGTTGTAACCGTAGTGAGTTATATAAAAATGAGACCCCTGAAATCAACAATCTTTTTTGCACTTTGTAAAGACATGGGTGCAGTACATTCAGCGTTACTATTTTATTTCGAGGCTAGTTGGTTATCACGAGGGAAATTTTCAACGTGTTTATGAATTAAGCGAAGAAATTGCTGTTTTCCTAGAAGAGGAAAACAGACCGGAAGCTGAGAATTTTCGCGATAGCTTATTTGTGATGAAATTGAGCTATATGATCGACATATTCGAGGAATTAAATAACTTGAATCGTCAACTGCATGGAGCAAATACGCATATATTAGATACTAGCCGATTTTGGTGACCAGCTGGTTCGCCATGAGTAATGGGTTCTAAAATTTTCAATTAAATCACATATTCATTAGCCTTGAAGTAACTCCGGGCATTGATTGGCCTGAAATTAATATTTTCTTTAAGATGATGGCCTGAAAGTTCTAAAAGAACGCGTTTTCCTAATAATATTCTTTAATTTTATAAATCAGTCAGTTTTAATGATTGATTTAGAAGACCGATTGATGAAGCAACTTTTACTTAAAATATTAATAAAAATATTTTCTAAAATATGGCTTACAGAGCAAAGTATGAAGAAATCTCAAACTCATTGTTCATAAATGCATTGTTTGACTCAAACTACATGAAATGCAATTATTTACTTCATTTAGATCAAATTAATAGTATTAAACA
>JAPMOQ010018033.1:9675-32631 GCA_026543055.1 Argiope trifasciata
CCACAATCACAACCTATAAAGTAAAGAAGATGTTATTTTACAGGCAGCCGTTCAAATTTTGTACCTCTAAGTGTACTTTTCAAGCATTTTTCACATAATTTCTCGGCTATTTAAATAAAAATATTTGTTTCAAAATCTACTTCAATTTTAATCTTTTTTTAAATAAGCAATTTTCGTACAACCTTCAATTATTCTTTTGATATTTAATTTTTGTTCAATGAATTGATTGGAGCCTTTCTCCAGTGGTAAGTTTTGGGAGAAATCTGTTGACAGAAATTTTGTCTCTGTGTCTGTGGTATATGAATAGGTTTGAAGCTGAAATTTGGAATACAGTTTTATTATTAGAATAAATATTTCTATCAAATTTTCTACGAAATCCGGAAGCGAGTCGATTGCATGCCAGGCTGTGTTTACTCATATGTAAATACGACAGTTCAAAAAGGTGACAAACTACATGAATAAAGAGAGATTGATTTTTGACACGCAAATTATTGATGCGTAGTAAATTTTGAATTACATCCATCAACATCTGTTCGTTTGTCTGCTTATGTGCATGCGCTTATGATATATAAATCAGCGGAAATGGTCCCCCCAAAACGTTCTCGTATATATTTCAATAGACTTGTCAAGTCAGAGAAAGCCTAACATGGCATTGACGTACAAAAGTTACGCAATATTGACTTTTGACATGAATTTAATATTTTGACTGAATCTTAAATATAATCCTTAGCAAGTAAGTTAGCGATTGATTTTTGGATTGCGGTAATGGCATCCAAAAACCGAATTTGTATTTTAGACGTTTCCCTTAATCGAGATTAAAATGAAAATTCAACGCAAAACTACACTTGTAGTCACAAAATCTCGAACCATATATGATACATTTAAATTAGTGTATTTGTGAATTACTGAAATTACACGTTTTTGAAAGTGCAGACTGACAGACAGTCAAACTGCAGTTGTATTTGGCTCAAACTTAAGCAGGTGTTTAAACTATACATGTTAAATATGTGTACCAAATTTTATTCATCTAATTCTTATTATATAATTATCGTGTTAACTTATATTCGGGCAGCAGGACAAATGGACTTCCTATGAACACAATCGTTTGGCGAAAAATATATATAAATTTGGCGAAATAATACATTTGGTGTTATATTAATTGCACTTGCAACACTCTAATGGGTGGCTCTTTAAGGTGTGTGCCAGCAATCAGTACGAATTTTTTGAAAAACGTCAGAAACTATTTATATGCTTGAATAACTGCATAAAAAAGATTGAAATAACATATATGGAACCAAAATATACCTGTTAAGAGGCAAAAGTTTTTAAAAAATTGGTAAAAAGAGCATTTTTTGGTTTAAAGGAGAAATAGTGCCGAAATCTTCTAGTCTAAAGGTTTAACAAAAGATTTAATTAAAATTTTGCAGATAGCTTAAAAAATGTATTACATAGTTCTTGAATTAAAAAATAATCTGTTTTTATACCATTTCTTTAAATATTGAGGTTCGACTGATAAATAAAGCAAAAATTTCAATTTTTTCTCATTGTGTAGCATTAAAAATACTATAAAATATTTCTTTATCAGTAGAATGCTTAATCTCTAATTCAGAAACTGTAAAACATATGGAGAAATTATTATCCCAAATTTGAACAAAAAGTTACGCATTATACTTTAATTTATAAGCTTTTGGCAAAAAAAATTCAAAGATTAGAAACTGAGAAAATAGCATCGAACGATGTAGAATTGCATTAAAACGTTGCAAATGCAAATATGAAAATCGGTGTTATTTACAAAAAAAAAAAAGCTTAGAAACAAAATTCTGAGGGTTTTATAAAGAAACCGATTCAAACATTAAAAAAAAATCATAATTTTGCTAAAGATCGACTTTTTAACGCAATTTTCTACCTTAATAACTATGGCTCAGCAATCGCACACGGTTAATAATATATAAATATATTTATTAGATATGTAAAAGTTTCTGTAGCATATGAAAAAGTTTCAGGAGAAAGTATTTATAATATATGAAAAAGCTTCAGTAAAATCACTTTCGCTGTTTGTTTTTGTGCTATCATTTGCAAAATCTTTTATCGTTGTAGTTTATCGTATATCGTTTCTCAGCATTTAGTCTTGAGAATTCGGCTATACCTAATTAACCATCAAACTGTTTTATTAATGAACGCATTATTCAGTTAAATTTAATTCGATGTATAAATATTGTTACAAAATTTCCAATCCGTTGAAGTGAAAACATCCGCAGCACACAAGTGGCCAGACAGAATTCAGCAGAAGAGGGGATCCTTGTAGCTTCGCTCTACGGCTTCTCCAGATGGTGGAATCATTGCTCTGTCTCTCCTCATTTTAACTACCGACTCAATTCACGACGACTCAGTTCACGACTCCTTCAGTTCGGGAGTGCCAGCCTTCTATAGTTCCCGGGAGGCAGGGCTAAAAACATCTGGACCAATCAGGAGCATTTTGGGCGTATTTCGGTTCCTAATGGACTGATCGGGAAATTTATCAATGTTTCGAGTATAACCCATTTTATCGCCAAGCTCTGGAATCACTATTGAGATATCCAGCAGCATCCAATACATATAACTGTAAATCATTCTTTCTTATGATAACATGATTAGGGGGGGAAAGCAAAATTATAGGTTCGTAACACATACTTGTGCACAATCCGTCTTTTTCTGCATATCCTGTGTTACAAGAGCACTTCTTTTCTTCTCCATAGAAATGGCAGGAACCATTAAAGCCGCAATCACATGCTAGTGAAACAAAACCAAGTGTGTATTATAAAGCAAATTGTTAAAAATCAAAACAATTTGAAGAAAAGCAAACAAACTTTGATTATCATTTTTTGCCAAAATATTCACCTCTATGAAAATGAGAATTTAATTAAAAGTATTATTCACACATAAAAATTGTTTAATATATTTTAAAAATGGATTTTTATACAGTATTTCAAATATAAAGAGGTTGATTACATATGTCACAGTCATATGCCTAACTTCGAATAGCATAAAACATTTCAGCTGTGAGGTTCCTTACTATGCACTATGACGTTGTACTTATTGTCAGTACTTATTATCTGTAAACCGCGATATATATGATGAAAAAAGTATTCAAAATGCTTTATTTTGAAAGAGTTTTTTTCCGTTGGAAGACTAACCAATGGAATCATTTTGACAGTCAAGTCAATGAACTTGTAGCTACTGAAATAGTCACTTCTTTTATAGAAGATGTTCATTAAAAAAAGATATTTTTCATGATTTATATTAACTTCTTAATGTGAAACTAATTTACATCTTTCAATTTTTCCTTGATAATTTAACAAAATTTTGCTACAAAAAATTACTTTTATTCCATTGTAAAGTTGAAAATAAAATAAACGATTCAGCAATAACGAATTTATTTTGGTACAGTAATTTTTCTCTAATTTTAATAAATTTTAAAAAACATTTTAAGTACATTTTATTGCATTTTTATTGATTCAGTAACAACATTTATATTCGCAATATTTATGTTGCGACGGGCATTAAATATACGTTTTCTGGGCACTTTATTGCTGCTATATAAATAAGAATAAACTTTAAACATAAAATAAAGTTATTTTATTCATCGAAATTTGAAACTCTTACTAGCACACTAAGATTTCCAAAACTATTTGTTAATACTTGTCATTATTTAAAAGAAGAACCAATTTTTAAAAATTTCCAATGAAAGATGCTTTTTATGGTATACTTTTTGGGATTTTGTCTTTTACTGTCAATTGCTTAAATAAAAGGAACTTAAGTTTTTAGAATAATTCCATGTTCATTCAATGGAAGTTTGATGTTTCTATTTCATTAACTATTTATCTTAAATAAAGTTTCAGAAACTGATGTTTGTAATATCTCTCCTGAAAATATTCATGATTATGAAGATCATTAAACATGACTACTTTTCATATATTGACCATTATATTGAGGGTTTATACAGAGTCGGCCTTCTCCATAAAGGAACCTGGGTGCAAGAAATACTTTGGGAGCCTTAACTTTTTTTTATAAATAAAAAAAACATATATTATTTTTGTTTATTTAATGTATGATTTTGTGTTTGCTATTGATTACTTCAGGAGACTTAGTGCATTTAAACATTCTGCAGATATGCCAGACAAAAAAAGACTCTGTATTAATTTTGATTTCCTGAAAAGATCCACAACTACGGAAATTGACAAAATAAAAAAAGTTTTATCATAGTTAAGACATTTAGAAATAATTCATTATGATTATTATTTAGTATGAATTGCAGTATGTTTTGTGCGCTATTTACTGTAATTACTTTGTAGCCAAGAAAACACGCGTACTTATGAATTTCTAAAATGTACCATCTTTTTCACCTGCTAATTTTCATTTCAAACATCTAGAAGGGTATTTCTTTTACATAGAAATGATTAAATCTAAAAATATTAAATATTTCATAGTTTGAATTTTCAAAACACTACATGCAATCTAACCTATTTAATGTAAAGAAGGTCAATGTACTTTCCTTAACTTTATAATATGTGGCACCCTTATATATTAATATATATACATTGAAGTGACGAAAGTCATGGGATGACTGTTAATATCATGTCGGTCCTCCTTTTGCCCGGTGAAGGGCAACAACTCGACGTGTCATGGAGTCCACAAGTCGTTGGAAGTCCTCTGCAGGAATACTGAGCCATGCTGTCTGTATAGACGTCCATAATTGTGAAAGTGTGGATGGTGCAGGAGTTTGAGCACGAACGGACCTTTCGATGATGTCCCATAAATGCTCGATGGGATTCATATCGGGCGATCTAGGTGCCCAGATCATGCGCTGGAATTGTCCGGAATGCTCTTCAAACCAATCGCGAACAGTTCTGGCCCGGTGACATGGCGCATTGTCATCCATAAAAATCCCATCGTTGTGTGGGTACGTGAACTCCATGAATGGCTGCAAGTGATCTGCAAGCAGCTGAACATAACCATTTCCAGTCAATGATCGGTTCAGTTGCACCAGAGGACCGAGTCCATGCCATGTAAAAACAGCCCACACCATTATGCAGCCACCACCAGCTTGAACAGTGCCTTGGTGACAGTTTGGGTCCATGGCTTCGTGGGGTCTGCGCCACACTCAAACTCTACCGTCAGCTCGTAACAACTGAAATCATGACTCATCTGACCACGCCACGGTTTTCCACTGGTCTAGGGACCAGTCGATACGCTCACGAGCCCAGGAGAGCCGCTGCAGGCGATGTCGTGCTGTCAGTAAAGGCACTCGAGTCTGTCTTCTGCTGTCATAGCCCAAGGAAGACAAATTTCGCCGCACAGTCCTATGGGACACGTCCTTCGTACGTCCCACATTGATTCCTGCAATTATTTGACGAAGTGTTGCGTGTCTATTAACATTGACCATTCTACACAGACGTCGGCGGTCTCGGTCGTTAAGTGCAGGTGGTCGCCCACTGCGCTGTCCATGATGGGATGGGATGCCTGAAATTTCATACTCTCGGCACACTCTTGATACTGTGGATCTCGGAATGTTGAATTCACTAACGATATCTGCAATGGAATGACCCATGCGTCTAGCTCCAACTAACATTCCACGTTCAAAGTCTGTTAATTCTCGTCGTGCCGCCATAAATCACGAAAAACCTGTTCACATGAATAACTTGAACACAAATGAAAGCTCTGGAAAACGAACTGCGCATTTATACTTTTTCGCTGCGATACTACTGCCATCTGTATATTTGCATATTGCTATCCCATGACTTTTGTCACTTCAGTGTATATATATCGATTTTTCCACTTAATTTTCATCCAAATATTATTGATCTGAAAATTATTTTAGTTCTTGATCATGTTGGGAGCCCTACATTGCGGGCCGTTGCCTACCATCCCCTGCAGCCTCCAGATTAAGCCCCCGGTTCTAAGCTTATATTCCATTTTTTTCTGGTACAAAATGTGCGATCGATAAGAGTATCGTTCGGATTAGAAAAAAAATAAATGATGAAATCTTTCATGACAGGTGTTTACAAACAATGAACATTTATTTGGATTATTTCTAATTAAACACCAGCGAGAAATTACATTAATGAATATATATTTAGAGCTAAGACAGATAATATGAAAACCCTCTCTCACAGAGTGAACAGTATAGTGATCAAAATAGATAATAATCTTTTATAAATAGAATACAAAACACCTATTTCTTAGATTCTATGATTTATTTTATACTAGCCGCCTTTGGCGACCAGCTGGTTCGCCATGAGTAATGCTTTCTAAAATTTTCAATTAAATCACATTTTCATTAGCCTAGAAGTAATTCCGGGAATTAATTGGCCTGAAAGCAATATTTTCTTTAAGATGATGGACGAAAAGTCCTAAAAGAACACCTTTTCCTAATAATATTCTTTAATTTTATAAATCAATCAGTTTTAACTATCGGTTATGCTTCCAAAATATTAAAAATGTTTTTTTCGATAATGTTGCCAAAATAAGAAATATGTTTTTTTTTTTTTCAAAGAAAGCGAGAAAGGGAAAAAAGTATTGAATTAATGATACAGATATTGCAAACGATTACATAAATATCCCATTAAGTCGGGATTTCAATGCATATCCTGTCTAAATTCAATCAGATTTACTGTAAATAAAGATAATTTATGGAATTAATGATACAGATATTGCAAACGATCATACAATCCTTTGCTTTGCATTTATTTTTTTAGAAAATATCACATTTTATATTTCTTTTATTTTATCCAGTCACGTGTTAAAAGTTGCATTTCTTTAGATTTGTTTTGCGATGATAGTTTTTTTATTCGAACTTCCGGCATTCTTTTATTTTATCCCGTCACGTGATAAAAACATAGTTAAAATATTTCTTTAAAAATTCGTTAAAAATAGAAGCTTACGTTATAAATTAAAAAAACTGATACCGTTAGAAAGCTAATTTTTTTATCTTTAAATTGATGTAAAAATCATGTTTGTCCAATGATATTTTCGGAAGTTATAACGGAAAAACGTCGAAATTTCTCTTAAATTTTAATTAATTCTAATTCTACTTAAAAATTCGAAAAAAGGGCTCCGAGGTGCACATTCCGAACCTCCAAGGTATGCATGTGCCAAATTTGGTAGCTGTAGGTCCAACGGTCTGGCTTGTAGAGCGCCAACACACACACACACACACACACACACACATTGAGCTTTATTATAAGTATAGATTAAAAAATATTTAATTAATATTTATTAAAGATATAAATCATATAGAAACTGGATGAAAAGAGTGATAAGAATCTTTCTTGCGAGCTTACCGTTATCTAGCTCCTTTATCACCACTCTTTTCTTAATGATACGATAAAAAGATGTTTATAAGGAAAACCGAATTATTTTTATTTATCCAGTAGGAAATCATAGTAAATGGATATGTATCCAGATACAATATCGATAATATAAAAATCACTGTTCCAGAGCGATCAGCATAAGGATAAGAAATAATATAGTCACAGTATGCTTTAATCTTTAGTGATAGATCACAAAAGATCTAATTTGTTTTTTATAATTTATTTTAGATTAAAAATATATCATCATTTATTAAAGATAAAAATAAGAAAAAAGGTTAAGTAAAGAGTGTGGGTGGGATTATTTCTTGAGAACTTACTGTCACCTAGGAGGGTTTGCTGTGCTTCTCTCGACTTTTTTCTGGATGATACTTTCAAGAAACGCAAACTTTCATAAGGAAAACGGCGAAGAAACTGCTATATTGCCAAAGTACACGAGAAATTCTAGGGGAGAATATACCCACTGGTTTTTATGCTCTCGGTTTGAGTCAAATCTTTTTCATCGATTATATTTCCTTCTAATCAATAATCAAAATTGTAAATATTAAATGCTCTAAATATTTAATGGTTATTGAATTATAGGTATTCTTACTTTCACATTTTCCGTACTTTTCAGCATGCCCAGGATTGCAAAAGCAAAATTTGTTGTCGTTCACAAAACTGCATAAGCCATTTAAACCACAGTCGCATTCTAATGAAAAGGAAGAAAAAAAAATTTTTGAAAAAAATAAATATATTTTGATGGCTTACAGTTTTCCTTTCAATTATTCATTTTTTATTACCAGCGGGTGACCGAGCACCGCTCGGAGAAAACAGGTATCGAAGCTAACTCGAAGATTTAAATTTTCAATTGTGATTTATCAAAACAATACATGCCATAAGAAAATTTGTGAAACCATTGGTGAAAAGATAACTGGTTAAAGTGCACCATTGTAAACTATTCTAAACAAAGTTAGAGTTTGGAAAGGGAACTATTCTATACAAAAGTAAAGATTGAAGTGTGTTGAAGTTCAATATTTTTGACAAATTTATTTAGAAAAACCAAACATATATACATACATAAGAAACATATTATAAACCTATAACAGCATAAACATAAAACTTTATTAGTTCGCCATATTGGCTATAGATGGCAGCACGTTACCGCTTGAAAATTTAAGTAGCCATTATGGCAAACTAATAAAGTTTGAAAATATCCTCAATCGATTCCTCGTGGCCAAAAACCCCAGACCCCCAAGTTTACCGGAGTTTATTAATTCTGGGGTGATTTTCGACTTGACAACCATTCCTCGTATTATAGTATTAGATATAGTTTGAATTATTCATTTTTCAATAATATGAGAATTTAATTAAATATGGGATAAGTAATGTAAATATATGAGATGTAAGCATATTTGAAATCTGATATGCACAAAAATGTTAGAATTGAAAGGAATTAAAATAATTAAGGAAATATGTCAAGAATTAATCGTTATAATATTTTGAAAGTTATATTTAGCCTATTAAATGTCTTTTTTAAAAACTTTGGCAGATAAATTTAGATACATGCAGAAAAAGTTGTGTAAGACTATAATTATATTCAAATTACTTTTAGTTTTGAAAATATTGGATATTTTTGAAAAAGATTGCAGTTAAAAAAATGATCAATGAAATCGTTTGAATAAAAAAGAACTAAAAGTAACAGATCATCAATAAAACCTCTAGATCATTTAAAATAAATCAATTATAGTTTCTAATTTTGATTTCGAATTAATGAAACTAAATTCGAATTGTATATACTATATAATAATATAACGTTAATAAGGTATCAAAGACAACAGAGAAAAACAAGAATTATCGACGAATTGAAATTAAAAACCTTCGAATCAAATAAGTTATAAAGAATAGTATACCTTTCAAACAACGATAACCAATTTCAACACTGGTAATAAATTATTGCGAGTGTAAGCGAAATTGGAACAAATAAGCATATATATGACATCGGTAGGATTAAATATAGTTGTCGGGCATCATAATCTAACAAAAATACGGACTTTTCCTGAGAGTAAGGTGCTTTATCCTTTAAAAGTGTAAACCTTGAATAAACCAAGAAGAATGCCTTGTATGCAATGATCGTTGAAAAAAGTAATTATATTGGGACATACATTTTCTACTCAAATTACGTAATACAACAAACAGTATTCTTGAAAAAACATATTACTCCTCACTTTTAAATCAGATTTGTTTTTACAGTGTACAAAGGTATATAGAAAACAATATAACGGAAAATTCAACAACTATTTGAAAAAAAAATTTAATTATAACAGGTAAAATTGGCCCTTATTTTATCGACTTGGGTGACTTTCATAGCACTGTTTTAAAGGGCATTTTTAACATACAGATTAAGAACTAGCATAAAAAGTCACCTATAAATTTTATATATATTTCTCTTGTATATTAATATATTTTATTAATTTTTAAGAATGCATTATCACTAGAACAATTAATTAGATTTGAACATATATATCAGAATCAAATACAAACTTTCATCGAAAAACTCTTCTGAATAATTATCCTCATCACTAAAATCATTTTCTGTTTCATTTAAAAGTGTCTGAAGCACTGCTCCATAATAGCATCAGTAAATTAGATGATATTTCGAGGTCTAAGTTTTAGCGCCATTTACTAAGCCTTAGAACACTGGAACACTAAGTGGGAGGTGCGGTCTCAGAGAGAGCTCTTATAGAAATAACTGAATTACAGTAAAAGCTCCTTATTCACGCTTCCTTCATTCGCGGTTTCCCTATTCATGGATTAAAAAATGCGACTCAATTCTTATATTCGAGGCTAAAAAAATTTTTATTCGCGGTTTCTTTATTCAAACTGCCAGTGTTTTGGCGTGCTTATAAGAAAACGTGGGTTACAAGAGCTATTTTTTGTGACTGGTTCAGAAATTGTTTTGTTTCTGAAGTTGAAACTTTCTTCAAAAAACAGAATAAGAAAACAAAACTTCTAGTTTTGGACAATGAACCAGGTCATCCTAGAGAACTTGAAACTATGCATCTAAATATAAAAGTGATATTTTTACTTCCCAACACGACGGCTTTGCTTCAACCTATAGGCCAAGAAATAATCCAGGCCTTTAAGCTCTATTACATTAGACGAACCTTCAAAATCATATTGGATAATATGGAATGTAATCCTGATATGAATGTAATCGAATGCTGGAAGAAATTTGACACAGCAAAATGCATCGTAAACTTAAAAGAATCATTGGAAGAACTGAAGCCACACACATTGAAGTCATGCTGGAAAAAACTGTGGCCTGCTCTGATTGTGGAAAATGACGAAGAATCTGTGCAAGCTCAAACTTTGACTGCAAACATAGCCGAAATCACGAATGGAATAGGACGAGATGGGTTCGAACAGATAAAATCAAGTGACAATCAGGAATTTCTTGAATCGCAAGGTGAAGATTTGACTGAAACCGACTTGGAGGAAATGTTAAATTCACAACCCATTCACAACCCAAACTGGAAAAGTGACATTTAATTTGAAAAATCTTAGTGAAGGTTTAAGAATGGCAAATGAGCTTTGCGATTTCTTTATGAACGTCTATGGAACGAAGTCTTGTTTTTAAGAGACAAATTGCTACTGCTACTGCTGCATATCAGTCTGAATTGAAGGAGCTTTTAAAAACTGCCAAGCAAGAGAAAATTACAAAATTCTTCAAACCATTGAATAAGCCTTAATTAATCAAAATGTTCAAAAACTTCAATTAAATTGATTTTTTATATTTTTTTTATTATTATTTGGTCACCTAGGAACGTATCCCCTATAATCCCATATAAATTACCATTCCGTATTCACGGTTTCTGTATTCGCGGCATATTTATGGAACATATACCACGCGAATAAAGAGCTTTTACTGTATTTTAAAAGCATCGGCTGAAACCGGTTAAAAAAGTATACATGTATTGGGGGACACAAAACAGGAAGCTACAGGGTCAATCCATTCAACATTAGGGGTGACCGAAAGCTCATCGCTAGTAGTCTTGTAGACCGCACGTCTCCAGTTAAGGAATAGACAGTCAGACAGATAGATTACTTGCATGCGAAAATACATTTAGATAAACACTGACCCCTTAACAGAATTGATTCAAAACGTGATAAGACATACATTTAAAATGCTAAGATTTTATACCAAACTTTATATATCTGGCATAAATAACACTTCGTATCTATCTAGTTCACACTTAGTCAAGCAGAGAGCAAAACAGATTTCTTCATTCTGTTTAAAATTTGTTGTAAATCTGTAAGTTCTATCAAAAGTCCATATATTAAATTTCCAAATTCCATATACCATCACAAACGGAGAGAGCTATGATTCTCGACCACTTGGCCACCAAATTTTAGAAATGTATATAGTAAAAATTATGATGACTTTTTTTATTACGAGTAAAGTTTGTTTAAATTTGAAAAAGTAGTCTGTAAAAGGAAACTTTTTTTACAAAAGTTTAAAACTGCTTTCTAGAAAAACAGTTTGTAACTGTTTTAATTTTCGATTTTACATTAGATGCGATTATCTTATGATAGATAAAAAGGCTTTAAAAATATTATTACAGTTTTCTTCATCTTATTTGTGTGAATTCAGATTTCCAGTATTAACCAACATAAAAATAGAAGAAAAAATAGCTAGACTGTTAAACGTAGAAGACGACATGAGAGTAGCATTGTCATTTTTACGACCAAATATGAATGAAATTATCAAAAAAAACATCAAACTCAAATTTCTATTAAAAGTATTCTTATAATTACCTCGTAATTAATCCAATAATAAAAACATTTTTTTTTCAGTAACACATATTATATTATTTTATTTTACATTCAAAATTATTATCATTAACTATTTTACACAGTGCGTTATAAGTAAGAAAACAATTTTCAAGATTATATTTTTCTTTGTGTGCCGCCAAATTTTGAAATCATTAAAAATATGCCATTGCAAAAAAAAAAAAAAAAAGTTTGAGAATTACTGGTTTAAATAGAATGCCAAAAAGGAGAATTCTGAACTCGACGATGGTGTAAATCGTGATGATTCGTCAAAATATCGAGTTCGAATTGTTTAGTGATTATAATAAATTCTCTCTGCTTTGTATACAAGAAAATAACCAGCGAAGGTGGTTTTCCCAAAACGTTCTCACAGATTCTTTAATAAACTTGCCATACTAGAAAACGCCTTAAAGGGCATTGGAGTAAAATAGCTATTAACTCTAACATTTGGCGCGAATTCAGCATTTTTACTGAATCTATCATGTCGTCCTTGATAAGTTATTTGACGATTAACCCCTTTAATGCGCTAATATTATCCAAAATTCGAATTTACGTTTCAGAAACATTTTTCCAAAAATTTGACACTAAACTACATTTGTAGGCACGAAATCACATACCAAATTTGATATATTTAAGTCATTGCTTCTTTGAGTTAACGTATTTACACGTTCTGAATGTAAAGACCGACAAACAGTCGCACGATATTGGATAATTTTCTACACTACAGGCACCAAATTTTATATATTATAACCTAATATTTTAGTACCGTGTACCAAATATTATTTATCTACTCTGTTTTGTAATACCAATGTTAACTTATATTCGAACAGCCGGACTTTTTTTCAACAAATTTTACTCAAAATTTGATTTTTTAAAATCTGAAAATTTAGTTTAAAGACCATATATTAAATTTCAATGCCTAGATCAAAGGCTTTTTGAGTTATCTTTGTCACAGACAGATATATGATTATTTTCAATAAATTTTATCCTTATATAACGTATACGAAAAAGTTAAAATGAGTTTTATTGATTCCAAACTTAATATTTTATAACTAATATATTTGAACATTGGTAACGCAACAAGAATATTTTAATTTCCATAAAGCACTGCGATTTCCAATAAATAAATTCCTTTATCACCTTCACATCTCCCTTCTTTCGCAGAGTATCCAATATGACAATCGCACTTTTTTGCGTCGTCGTGTATTGAGCATTTACCATACGGACCGCAATCACATTCTGAAAATGGGAAAGAAATTAATCCTATAAATTTGCTATTTGTTTAATTCACACAGATTTACATTTAAAAAATTTTTTTTAATCAAAGAGGTGATTTTTATGTGCTATGATATTATTAACAAGATAATGTTTTAGTCTAGCATATTATTATCAGCAAATTGTGATGGGAATAATGCAAAAATCGTTGAAAATCTGTACAGGAAAAACTTTTGGGCCTTAAGTTAGAAAATTTAGCACATAATTATTTCTTGGGTAGAAAATGCTCACTAAGAAAGAAATTTAAAAATATTTAGATGATAAAGACAATGAAATTTTATGTATTTTCTCATTTGAAAAATCTTTCTTTATGAAAAAAAAAGTCTTATATTTAACTTAAATTTTGCTGAAGGGCTCTAGGATTAATTTCTTATTTTTAATATCTATGCAATTCATACATAAAAACTTACCATTCAAAATAGAAAATATAAGATGATTCTTTGAATCCTCTTTGAGCCTAAGAAATAAGGCAACCTAAATTATTTGAGGAGTAGTCTTTTTCTAAGTTATTACAAACTAAAGCTGAAACATCAGCATTTTACTTTTTTGAGCTCATAATTCATGTGAAAAAGTAAAGGATTGACAATTATCAAAACTGTCAATACAATACGTTCTTACCATTAAATGAATACAGAATTTTTCTTGAAGATAATCTTCAACAAGGAGAGACTGTACATATTCTGATTTGTTTTAATGATAATTAAATGCGTACCAAGGGTGGTCTTAACCAGTAAAATATCTCATCATTAAAATGAAAAAAAGAGAATTTAAATAGCTGTCCAACGACTAGTCATTCAAAAAAAAAATCTATCATACGCATGCGTGCTACATGTAGAAGAAACTGAAGACAGCCAAGAGCAGGTATGAAAAGGAAAAATGGAGAAGGTCTGTATGTCTCAACCAGAAGAGCCGATATAATAATCCACAGTAACAGTAGCATTGAAAAATAATTAGCAAAAAATGAAGCGTACCAAAAGTAGGCTATATAAACATTGAAAACAGAAGAACAAAAAAAAAAGAATTTTAACGAAAAGAGAAATACATAAATAAATAAATGAAGTAAATAAATAAACAGTAAAAAATAAATAAGAACTTTGGCTCAGTCAAAAGAAGAGTCCATGTATAAGATGTAAATGTAACGACTTTTCTTTTATTTCAAGTTTAAAAGTAACAATCAGTGAATAAATCTTCAATAACAAATTTCGCAATCATGTTACCTGTGCAAACATATCCGTCAAATTCAAAACCGTGGTTACAACTGCAAACCTTATTGCCTTCAACTAGTTTACAGTAACCATTTCCCCCACAGTCGCATTCTAAAAAAAGAAAAATAATTTTAGAACTGAAAAAAAAAACTTAAGCACTGATGTACTGAGAATAAAATTTCCATTTTAAATAAAGCAAAAGGGCACTCGTATGTTATGGATCATTTGAAAAATTCACATCATTCAATGGCTAAAAACAGGACCTATGTTGATTTGGTACAGGAAAATACCATATCTCTAATTTCGTAGAAAAAAAAACCATGGAACATACAACAAAAAAAGTTTCTTATATAGAGAAAAAGAAAGATTATTTCTTGTCTCTGCAATTGAGTTGAGTTTAGTAGTTGCACTTAATAGCTCCTCAGAATTTAAGAAGAGATTCTTTCCGATAAGACATAGACTGTTATTTTTAACTGAGAAGTATGAGAATTATTTTGTGAAAAATTTCACAAATTCGTAAAGTAGCCCGAAACGAAGTATAATTTTTATAAAATCAGTACTTCAATATAGAATGAAAATGAGAAGTAACTAATATAACCACAAAGGCAATTTTCAGTAATAATTTTTGCTACAGCGAAATTAAAAATTAATAATTTTAGATAGACAGATGTAACTATTTTTAGCTCTCTCAATATTAAATCGGCCCGATCTGGTCTTGCCAATTCTATATTAAAGGATTGTTTAGTGGTCGTGTTCTGTTACAAAAAAGAAATTCAGGATACAAAGCAACCTTAGTAATAATTTTCTTTGCATCCTGCGTCTCGCGTTTGAAAGAGAAACCGACCCATTTGTGTAGAATTTTCACCGCCAAACTGGGCTCGTTAGTAGGGTGAAAGGGTTAAAGTATTAAATTTTCAGTTAAAAAAAAAAGAAAGAATAAGCAAAAGTATGCAGACATGGCACACATGAAATGAACCATTGCCACTTCAAGAAATTATTGCTAGTTAATTTATTAAAAATTTAATAAATAATTTATTTTTATAAAATGTTTATGAATAGCGCATAAAACTTGTAATCGGAGAATGACATCTTAGGGGTAACTATGAAACATATCTGAATTCTACGAATGATATTAATCAAAAATGTAATTTCTCAGTTTCAGCAAGCTACCTTAAATCGAACAATTATTTGATATTAATTAATTATAAGTTGTGATTTGTAAGGTTCATCCAGAATATTTATCATGTAAATTTATGATTCAGGAAATTACACAGCGTTATGCGTAAATTCAAATGTTGTGTAATGTCATTATTGAGCAATATGTGTATGCTATTGGGATGGGATAGTCCTATAGATTTCGAGGGTGAAAAACTGAAAATTAAATTTTGTTAAATTCGGATCTTCTGGATCCCCCCTTAATATGGAAACACCAATATTTCTTGATCTAATTTGATCAAAAGGTGGAGAACTAATTTAAGATCTTTCATCTGAAAAATTTGATACGAAATTAAGCGTCAATTAATACCTATATGAAAAAGATATAAAACATTTTAGAGAAATCCTTTTTAACAAATAGAAATACTCCTACAAATATTTTAAGATCTGAGTTAACATCGTTAAATTGCATTACAAGCAATTTATAATAATAAATTTCAAAAACCAATAAATAATCTATATCCATAAATTTCAATTCATTTCATTTTCTAGATTATATTACGCTTAATTAATTAAGGAAGGAAATATAAGGAATTAAAGGAAGTGAGAATAAGGAAATTGGGACTTTAATAAAGAATTTAGCATTTTTTTCCATTACTTTCGGCCCTTACTCATAACCAAATCAAAAAGCAGTTGTTTCGAAATAGGAGTCTTATAAGTTTTTTAAATCTGATTTTGCATATGACAATGCATTGGTTAATAATAATACAATAAAGCTGTATTTAATGGTTTAATTGATATAATAGTTCGATGTCACCAAAAATCAATAATGAACTGTGGTATTCTGTCATAATTTATTAAACAAAGATATTTTCATCAAAAATAGTGCATGAAACCCAGCAATTGATTTAATCTGATTGAAAAACGATATTAATTACTTTTATGGTACAGCTTTGCAGTTATAGACAATTATTTAAACCCAATGAAACATTAGTAAAAAATATAAATTACACCCAAAGATTCTATAATGCAGCTTGATATTAATACCAACAAACCAAATTGATTTATTGTTTACCCAAGAAGATAAAAATTCAAATAACCGAAATAAAATCCAAAATTTCGTACTTTTTCAAGTTAGATGATTTCAAAAAGTATGAGCTGACCACGAAATTTTATAGTCACAGAAATAATAAATAATTACTATTCGTTAAAAAAAATTCGATATTTTTCAATCTGCTATAACTATGGCATAGATTTAAAGAGAGAGACAGATTTAGATTTGAGAGGCTATAATCTATTTTTAAAATATTATACTTCCATTTAAGCATTGCATTTCGTATATAATGGTTACACATTCGAATGTCTTTTTGAGAGGGTCCAAAAGAAAGCGAACACCCTCTACTACAGATTATGTAGTTTATATGTAAATTATGAAAGATTTCTCTATTGTAATCTTTAAAAAAAACTTGTACCTCTACATATATTCCCATCGAACTGATACCCTTCGTAACATGTACAAATCTTTTGTCCATTTTGAAATTCACAATAGCCACCTTCTCCGCAATTGCATTCTGTAAAAAATTTATAATATTATTATTTTCAAATTATTGTATCCAATAAACAAGTAATACATATATATATGCAGTACTAGCAAGCTTAGAAGTACAAATTTTCTAACCTGTACAGACTCCATTAAGCTCAGCGTAACCTTCCATACAATAGCAGTTTTTTTCCCCGTACTCAAATTCACATTTACTATTTATTCCACATAAGCATTCTGAAATAAAAGTTTTAATGAATTATATCTGCTTTCATTTGAAATCACCATTGTGAAATATATAAGTTGAAATGAATGCATATTTCTGAAAAACTCTCGAGATTGAAGAGTATTTAGTTTTGGATTATTATCATGAGAGAGCATGATACTACACGTCCAGTTCTGGTTGAATGTGGAAATTGATTCTGTGTAAATCTAACTTTCTTCATGATTTTTGAACCATTTTGGTTTGGTAGCCGACGACATGAGCGCTGATCAGATTTGGATTTAAATCCCTTTGAAGGAGTTTTTTGCATCAAAAAATATGTATTTAGTTCCTGCAATTTTTCAAATTTTATAAATCCACCTCCAGTTCGCAGTAGATCCCTTGTGTGACGTCACTTCAAAGTTTCACATGATTGGTTGAATTTCGTTTGCAAACAATATTTCCGTCACTATTGGCGGTATTTTCAAGATGGTTAAAAAAAATTGACGTTGAGGAAAAATTTGCTTGACTGTTCTTGAGGGTAGAAACGGAAAAATGCTGACGAAAAGTGCGGACGATATTTTGTCATGTGATAAAGTCTTAAAAAGAACGTAACTTGCTATCGTAAAAGAAGGTGGAAGGGGAACTGCAAGTAATCCGGAAAATAGTTACATTCGTCTCATGGAAGAGGACACTCCTTTCAAGGTTAAAAGGATAGACATATACGTCCCTGACTTCATGTAGAGGGGTTGACAATATTCGATGGCTTTCTGTTCATTCTCGTTTTCAGGTCTGTATTCATTAATTGAACTACTATTTTATATATCTGACTTTGCTAGCAATAAAATACTTCGTTAGTAGTTTTAAAAAATCATTCTTTATAAAATATTAAAATGTACATAGCACTTTAAGCGTTTCATGTTTTTACTAAAAACTGAGTATTATTTAAACTAGAATACTTTTTAAAGCATCGATAAAATTCTTTATTTCACAATTGTCCGCATTTACGTAATTGTTTTTTAAATTTGAAAAAAAAATTGATGAAAATTAGATAAAAATTACAAGGAAATGAAATTGCCTCATTGAAAAAGAAGCTAGAAATTCATGATAGTATAAATACATTTCTTGTAGAAGAGTTTATTCCGAAGTAACTGTAGAAATTTCCTGTGTATTCTAATGAATTAAATAAGTAATACTTTCATACTTTGAAAAGTTAACAGTATTCTCTCTCTCCCTCTCTCTCTCTTTCAAATAATAAATATACAAAATTTGATTTATTTCAACCCAGTTCTTTAGATCTATAACATATATACACAGTCGCAGTGACCTGTATTTATATTAGGATTATATTTTTAATTCTCTCAAGATGTTTGTAATTTTTTACCGTGTTTCTGAAGATAATCAATTTTCGTTTCATTTGATGAGTAGAGAAATTAATTGAGTACAGAAAAAGAGGCAGTGACAAAATCAAAATCAATCACAAAATTTCAAAAAATTTGCAAACCACGAAGATCATCAAAAATTTTAAAATAGAAAAGCTTTAATTTGTTATGGATGTGGTTAACCAGGCCTTATTAAAGAAATATTTCCTCAATTTAATCCTACAAAGAATGAAAATCCGTCTCATTTTGGTGCAATGAACAAATGATCTATTTCCTCTTCAACAAGAAATGCTATTCTCAAGATCAATATTAATGAAGTATTTGGCACTGCATTTGTAGGCAGTGATGCAAGTCATTTCATTGCTAGGGAGACTCTCTACAACTTTCTTCTCCAACTAGAAGTCATTTTCGAAAAGACAACGAGGACAATATCCTTTGTTGATGCTTTCATATCAGAAAAAGAGGTCCTTTGCACAGAACAAACATTTTTACTGTTTTGCCTGATGCCTAAGATAATTCTACTCTGCTCAGAATTGATTTTCTTCATAAGGCCAGAATAGTGATGAACCTTTGAATGAATAATTGGTGCTTCTATGAGGAACCTCATAACGTTTATGATTTTGCTGAGCCACATCAATGTGCAATCTTGAATATAAGACCAGTCCTTGTAAACACATATCATCTACATGAGAATGAAGAGCAGCAATTTACTGCTTCCCAATGCATCGAAAACAAATGCAATGCTTACCAAGCATCAATCTGTCTTTGAAGTAGGGAAAGAAGTCACGCCCTTTATCGAACATGCTAGAGGATCACCCAAAGGTAATGACAAGTATTAAGATAGAAATAGGGAATATCGAGCACCAATGCGTAGAGGACGTCAAGGTTGTGGAAGACACAAAAGGTACGGTTCCCTCTCAAGAATAAAGTACAGACTCATTGTGGAGAATTTAAGTAGTCGAGTGAGCTGGCAGGATTTGAAAGATTATATGAGACAAGCTGGTGAAGTAACTTATATCGATGCTCATAAGCAAAGACGAAATGAAGGAGTGGTGGCATTCACAAGCTTATCTGACCTGAAAAATACCATTGATAAATTGGATGATACCTATTTAAGAGGTCACAGAATCAAATTGGTGGAAGACCTCGCAGATCACGGTCAAGATCAAAGCATTCCCCAAGAACCTATGCAGATAATCCTGATGAAGTTCTTTGACAGTATCATACTTCAGCCCTCCGGCTTTGCAAGGAAAGTGACCATACGCCAATAGTACCTCTAAGAAAACGAGATAGGCCTAAAAATGTGAAACCTGCTAATTTCTTATCGAAGACGATTTTCCGAAACCAGAGAGGGAGTGTAACAGCTAGGCATGCTCTCTAGCGGCACCAACCGAAACTGTGGCAGTCAAAAATGTAGCATGTTATATTTTTCACAGCCTGTGAGTGCGCATTATAGCTTGTGTAATTAATATTAAATTGTAACTATGTGTTCAAGCTCTTACATAAAATATATAATATTTAGAGCTAGTTGGAATTTTGTTTATTTGTTTAGTCAATCACTTAGTCACAAACATCGTTTTTTATCTAGTGATTGTTTCAAACCAGTTTAAACTGGTTAATTACTTAAATCAATTAAGAGAATTCGTAAGAATTCAGAGAATGAATATTTGGTAATTAGTAGTAACTTTAGTTGGCTATTAATCACCAAATATGACAGTCTTCTGCATTATAACCTGATAATCTTAAAAGTGGAAATTTGGTTTCGAAAAAATCAAACCAAAACAACATTATGCTCTCACAAGATAATAAGACCTAATGTAATAAGAAATTAAGTACTCTGCATAAAATGCACAAACGAATAAAAACGAACCAACTTTGCATTCTCTCAAATCAGGGGTAAAAGTTACAGAAATATTTTATTTTTAAGAATTAGTAATTAGGCATTCACATAAAATTTTTCAGAGAGAAGGGCTATATTGCATATCGGAGTTGGACTCGATTAAAGTAGTCATCTATGGATTAATATGTATGACGAAGGCGAAATCTTACAAGCGTGACACTCAATCAATAGTTGAGATTTTCAGCTTTAAATCGAGTACCAGATGGTTGAATGAAGCACGATTTATTGTTTAATTGAGAAGCTTGTGTCTTTCTCCGATGTCTAAATAGATAGCACAGAATTAATTAAAATTTTCTTACCAGCACAAGTACCATATTTATCTGCATATCCTGTGTCACAAACGCACTTTTTTTCATAAAGGACATTCTTAGTTTCTTCGGAGAAGGTTTCAGTGAAGATACATTTCCCATTCTTTCCACAGTCGCATACTAAAAAGGTTTAATCGCTTATATCAGTGTAGAATTCATTTTCATACATAATTAGTACATTTTCCGCTTAAAGTCTTAGTAAAAAAAATTCTTGGAATGTGTGTATCTTATCGTTTGAAATAATTAAGATTCAGCATTATGTAACTGAATAATCTCATGATAAAGTGAAATAAAATTTACTTAAGAAAGTTAAGAATTCTTACAAGAGTTGGTGCTCTCACATTGGAATATTTACTAAGCATTCTTGAATATACAAATCATAATCAAAGCGGAAAGAGACAGAAAATATATGTTTCTGCTTAACTTGCAAACGTCCAACTTAATTTAAAGCATACATTTCAATAAATTTCTAATAAATAATGTTAAATATCGCAGTATTAATGTAAATGAATAATACTGTGTTAAATTAAATTTCAAAAATAATCTGCATTTCTTTGAGAAAATTACCAAAAAATTAATAATTTGTAAAATATTGTTAAATACAAATAATAATAACTTATTTCTATATCCTTTCATGACAATAAACCAAATAAGGAAACAAAAAAATCAAAATTACCACATTTTGACTTCAAAATCTGGTTAATGGGTAACATATGCCAAACTGTTTAGGGGTTTGGAAAAACGCAATAATTTGTTAGACAAAAAAAAAAATCAGCTGAATGCATTTGACTCAGTCACGGAAGTATAATATAACTATCCTGTAAATGAAAAGATGGGTTTTAATATCTTAATGTTAGATGCAGAATAATTTGGAATTCAGGAACAATTTCAAAACTCAATAATTCGTTAATGAAAATAAAAAATGTCGTTTGCAAAGAGTATCAAAATGAAATTCTTTTTTTAATAAAACTAAAATTTAGCAGTAACCTGACTTACAATTAAAATCAAATGGTCATCAAGATGTAATTCTGAATTTTGTAGAACACTCTTCAACATAGGATTGCAAGTGAGTTCAGTGAGTCATCTTCAATTCAAAAGCTTATCTTTCAGCTGAGGAAATGCTTTTTTTTAAATTCATTAATTAGTATCTCTTACGGTTTAACAGAACATGAACAACATAAGTGTTACTATTGACAATTATTGCAGTATTACAATAATTAGTACAATATTATAATTTAATTAATTAAATGAAAAAGGGCTGTTCCTCGTCTGACAACAACGATCTTAAATGTTTGGCATCACAATGAACGTAAAGAACTGATGTCCTGTCTTATACAATTCATTAACAGCAGAATTCATCGATGGTTTAAAATGTAATAATGTTTCCAATAAATTCTAGTTTTTTGCAACAAAAAAAAAGGGATTTCTTTTCTATCGCTTGTGTGCAAATTTAATTTTTTTTTTATATTCAATCCTATGCTTTTGTGTTTAAGAGCTGATTTTGACTTCTGAATCATCTTGCATATTAAAAATATAACTTTTTCATATACTTAAATTAAAATCTTCGTACGTTCAGAAATTAATTATTGTTTTAAACTTTCGGTGTCTTTAATTCTGCTTTATGCTATCATTCAATAAGATTAAAATCTAATATAGATATTGTCTCCAACTCTTTTATAAAAAATAAGAGAATATTTTATTTAAAAATTATATTTTAACTAAAAAGTACTTATGTTAGTAATAAATAAAATAAATTGTTTACATTCGCAATCTTTCCCTTTTAGGGAATGTCTTGGCTGGCACAGACATTTCCAATTCCCTCTAGAATCTT
>JAPMOQ010018064.1:0-10035 GCA_026543055.1 Argiope trifasciata
ATCGATTGATTAATTCTTTTCTGAAACTAAATATGAAGTTTGATTACTTTTTCATCCCTACGTTTTCTTGCCTTCTGCTGTTCTAGTCAGCACGCTACTTCGCTTTTGCCTTGTTTGGACAAAAAAATCTTGATAAAAACTAAAAATTTGGTTAATTTTTTGAAGTTATATTGACGCATAAGTGCATTTCGTTTGGAAAGCCGATGCGCTTTTACGACACATTACTACTATGGCATCAATCGCTTTTCAGAAGTTTCACACGTAGAATGCAACTGTTAAAAGGGTTAACAAGGTAATTCCTATTCCATCTATTCATAGAAATTTGACTCGCGCCATTTGTTTAGATCATTTTTGATAAAGTAAAAGTGACTGAAAAGAAAATAATAATTATAAAAAATACTAATCTGACAATGATTGATTTCAGCATATTTTCCACCCCAAGAGGCAAGGCTAAAAAAAATTAATTTATAAATGTTACTTATAACAATCTGTGAAATTGTGCATATTTTAAATATAATGAGATTTTTCAAACAGTTGGACATGCATGCATGAATATTCCATTGTAGTAACAAATATAAGCATTGTGAAATCAAAACCTATTTCTGAAACAATCTAAATTAAAATGATTTCGGAAATGAAACTAAGAATTATTTTGGAAACGAAACTAAATTATATCGTAATCAAACTAAAAATTATTTTGGTAATTAAAATAGTAATTATTATAAATAAAAACATCATTGTATTTAGAGGGCGCAAATGCAGCCACTACGAAACACACAGATGACTACGCATATGGTGACTTTTTAAAAGGGTATTAATCCTTTAACAAAAATTAAAATAAACTTTCCATTACATTCTAACTAACTCAATAGATGGCGCCGTGAACCTCCTATTATTTACTACCTAGAATGAAGTAAAAGCAGAAATGAAATCAAAATAAGACGCGGAAAATAAGCGGGGCCGCATTTTGTAAAAATTTCCTTGTCTGCTGCTGGTAGGTTCTCTTCTTTTTTAAAAAAAAATTATTAGTTACAAGCCGCCTTTGACTACCATCTGGTTCGCCATGAGTAATGCGTTCTAAAATTATCAATTAAATCACATATTCATTAGCCAAAATTTAAGAAATTGTTATAGTTAAAAGATTCAATTGTTAGTAGTTAAAGAGTCGGTAATTTTATTCGGAAAAAATTTTTGAGTTTAATGTTCTAATAATTTATCGATTATACTTCCAAAAATATTAAAATTGTTTTTTTCGGTGATGTTGCCAAAATATTAAATATGTTTTTTAAAGAAAGCGAAAAAGGGAAAAAAATTATTGAATAAATGATTTAGATGTTTCAAACAATTATAGAAATATGCCATTAGGTCGGGATTTCAATGCATATCCTGTCTAAATTCAATCAGCTTTACCGTAAATAAAAACGATTTGTTGAATTAATTATTTAGATATTGCAAACGATTATAAAAACCTTTTCTTTGCATTTTTTTTTTTTTTAGAAAATATCACATTTTATATATTTTTTATTTTATCTAGTCACGTGCTAAAAGTTGCATTTCTTTAGATTTTATTTGCGATGATAGTAGTTGTTTTTTTATTTGAATTTCCGTCATCGTTTTCTTTTATTTTATCCAGTCACGTGCTAAAAAAAAAAAACAGGCTTAAAATATTTCTTTAAAAATTCGTTAAAAATAGAAGCTTAAGTTATACATTAAAACACTGATACCATTAGAAAGCTAATTTTTTAAATCTTTAAATTGGTGTAAAAATCATGTTTGTGCGATTATATTTTTGGAAGTTATAGCGGAAAAACGTCGAAATTTCGATTAAATTTTAATTAATTCAAATTCTAATTAAAAAAGGGCTCCAAGGTGCACATTCCCGACCTCCAAGGTATTCATGTACCAAATTTGGTAGCTGTAGGTCCAACTATCTGGCCTGTAGAGCGTCAACACATACATTGAGCTTTATTATAAGTACTAGCCGCCTTTGGCGACTAGCTGGTTCGCCATGAGTAATGCGTTCTAAAATTTCCAATTTTTTTAGTCAAAATTTAAGAAATAGTTTAAGTTGAAAGATTCAGTTATTAGTAGTTAAAAAGTCGGGAAATTTATTCGGAAAAACTTTTTGAGTTTAATGCTCTAATAATTTATCGATTATGCTTCCAAAATATTAAAAATGTTTTTTTCGGTGATATTGCCAAAATGTTAAATATGTCTTTTAAAGAAAGCGAAAAAGGGAAAAAATTATTGAATTAATGATACAGATATTGCAAACGATTATAGAAATATGCCATTAAGTCGGGATTTCAATGCATATCCTGTCTAAATTCAACCAGGTTTACTGTAAATAAAGATAATTTATGGAATGAATGATATAAATATTACAAACAATTTCTTAGAATCCTTTGCCTTGGATTTATTTTTATAGAAGATATCACATTTTATGTGTATGTTATTTTATCCAGTCACGTGCTGAAAGTTGTATTTCTTTAGATTTGATTTACGATGATAGTTGTTGTTTTTCATTTGAACTTCCGGCATTGTTTTATTTTATTTTATCCAGTCACGTGCTAAAAAAAACATGGTTAAAAGATTTCTTTAAAAATTCGTTAAAAATAGAAGCTTGAGTTATACATTAAAACACTGATACCATTAGAAAGCTAATTTTTTTTTATCTTTAAATTGATGTTAAAATCATGTTTGTCCGATAATAATTTAGGAAGTTATAGCTGAAAAACTTCGAAATTTCGCTTAAATTTTAATTAATTCAAATTCTAATTAAAAATTCGAAAAAAGGGCTCCGATTTGCACATTCCCGACCTCCAAGGTATACATGTACCAAATTTGGTAGCTGTGGGTCCAACGGTCTGGCCTGTAGAGCGCCAACACACACACACACACACACACGCACACACACACACACACACACACACACACATTGAACTTTATTATAAGTATAGATAGATGAGTGTTCTTATATAGTTTATTTTTTGTTAAATATTTTTTGCTTAAATTGGTGGTGATATTCATTTTTAATTTATTGTCTTGTTTCATTTCTGTAAAAATCTCTTAGACCTTAATTTCAAGAGATTTTTGCATCACGAGGGGTCAATACTGTTGGACTGTGGTCAGAAAAAAGCAAAAATCATTTCCCCCACCCAAAAAAAAATCCTTATTTTGAATACCTGCCTAAGGCTGACTCTTGAAAAAGTCTTCAGGCCGGATTCTTATTTTATTTTATTTAATATTGATTCTACAGTTTTCCTCTTAATTTGGCATTTATTACTCACTACCCACCTTTGGAGACTATCTGGTTCGACAATCTTAAAGCTCGTTAAAATTTTAATAATTAAATATTTTATGTAACTCCTATTTTAATAGCTTCTTCATCAAAATATTTTAAAGTTGCAAATTTTGACAGTCATATAGTTCACTTTTAATATTATAAAGACCTTCAGACATAACGTAATATGAATTGCTCTAATTTTCTGTTAGCTTCCGTAGAGTTTATGCTTTGAGTTAAAGTGGAAATGATTAATCTGCAATTAATGTAAGAACAAATTTTACTGAAACAAAGCATTTTTTTAAAATATGAGTACTGAAAATAAAGTCGATGAGTATTTAAACCTAGTGCGCTCTAAAGAATACTTTTCTTAATTTATGCAATATCTCCAGAAGTTTTCAGCAAAATTTTCTGATTCATCAGGAGCAGATCGATTAATTAACAATGATTGGTTTTAAATGCATCAAGTACACAGAAAAGTAGCATAACCGTTTGAAATAATCAGTCGGAAACATGTTAAACCTTCAAAATCAAGTCCGTATATGTTGAAAATAGTCGTCAGCAATCAGAACACAATGCGCATACGTAATTTCTCAACGGCAATTATGGTAACGCAAATGCGTGAATTTTCTACGCCAGTTGGGGTAACGCTATGCGGATTAGAAATTTTTAATTTCCTTTATTCTGTTCTGTTTTTAATTCAAAATGAATCGGAACGATCGAATAAATAATAATGTTTAATTTTAAATGGATCAAACACTAAAAAAATAAATAATAATTATTTGAAATAATCAGCCGAAAATATGTTAAGTCTAATCTGATTAGCATGCACAGAGCAGCACACAGAAGTACTCTACTGCAGATAGTAACCCACAATAGCAACAGTAGTCCACAGGCAGAAATTCCGTAGTAACAACGCCCACAGCTCACAAAGCTGCCAGACAGGATTCATCAGGAGAGGGAATCTTTAAGGGATTCTGTCTATTTTCACTTAAGTCTCTCCCGAACAGGCTGAAACTACTCCTCTGTCTCTTCTTGCCTTCGCTGCCGACTCACTATTTCGAACAACGGGACTACTCCTCAATTCAGGACAGCTTCCTTCCCGACGAAGATACAACGGGCAACGACTCACGGCACAGGCTACGTCACAATACGCCACACAGCGATCCAGCAGTCCTCCGTTCTGGACTCCTCAGTTCAAGACCTCTCTATTTAGGTCTGCTCGGTTGACCACCGCCATACTTCGTTCAGCTTCCAAGACCTCTCAGTACAGGTCTTCTCGATTCAACACCGCTGCACTTCTCAGATTCTCCCTTATATAGTGGCGGGTGGCTGGACTAAACCTTCTTCACCAATCAGGATCATTCTCGTATCTCGGATCCTAATGGACGGATCTGGAAAATTCTCAATGTTTCGGGTATTATTTATTTTGTCACCAAGCTCTTGGATCACTGACGTCACACTCTCTCATTATTCAATACAGATTATTGTAAATCTTTCTTCCTTACGATGGCATTATTAGAACGAGAAAGCAAAACTACACGTTTGTAACAATAGATTAATATTCTATGATATGCTAAATATTTTATTCTGGAGAGCTTATAACTGGAAAAGAATTTTTTTTAATTTAAGGAAAATCGATTAGATCATTTGCTCATGTGCATCCAAATGATTTTCTTGATAAATTTTTGTATACTATTGATTTAAATTCGATTATTTTGAGCTTCAGATGAAATATGAATACCCACAATCATCTGTAAAGATTACTTTATCCCATATGGATGGTGTATTGCTTTAATTTGTTAGATGTTCTCTTATTTTATGCAACACTTGGTTGTATTCACGATAGACTCCAATTTTGAATCATGTTCATACAAAATTCATTTCCGAGAGGAAAACTTCCCTCTTAATTAGTGCCTCATACGAAAAATGCAAAATATACTGTTAATTTTTTGGTGTACAGATTAACCCTCCAAGCGGCGGAGACGTTTTTTTCTGGAAGGCACATCCCCTCCGAAACGGGCGTAACCGTGTTTTTTCGTTCTGTTCAGTTGTTTCCAAGACGGTCGCAAATTGGTCCTACTTTCAATTGAAGCGTCGAAAAGGGCGAAGACGTGTTTTTACTTCTGTGCCGTTCCCCTCCGTTAATGACCTTTTTGACAGTGATAGATTACTTTACGATACTACAAGGGGGAAGAGCCCCCTAATACCATTTAGCGCTCATAAAAGAATTCCTTATCGTTAAATGGTTTAAGTAGGGAAGTATTCCAAGTGGTTTTCGGAAACAAGTGAGAAAAAAAATCTTCTCACTAAATTTTACTTACCAAAATAATAACTTGAGAATTCATTCCTTAATAAAGCAAAATATTTTTAAATAGATTTTTTCTTAAAATGTTGCTATTAAACAATTTTAAAATACGTCTAACGCCTTCAAAAAAATAAAAAGAATTTATTTTATATATTTATTTAACTACTTTGCCGCAAAATTCATGACATGAATGCGTTGACATATTTTCAGTTAAGAAATCAAGACTGTTTGTTAAATTTGATTTTTGACGTAAAAATATTTCAATTTTCTTTTTCCTTTTTTTTTAAATACGGCATAAAGACTTGCAAGGAATTTCATGTTTTAATTTAATTATTTGTGTTTAAATTAATTTAATTTATTTTTTGTGTTTTATTTAATTTAATTCGCAGTAATGTAAATTTATATTATAGCTTCCGAATCAAAAATTGTAATATATTTATAATAGCCATACTGTTAAATTCGTTTTTTGTAAGTCGCGAGAAGTGAAAATCACAAAAAATAAATTAGAAAACAGCTAGAAAACAAAAAATTAACATAAACAGTTGGTCCTGGATTTATAAAATTTGGTACATAAATACTTCCTGACCAATAGATAATCAACAATTAGAATCTTTTTTTAAATTACTAATTTCTTATTTATTAAATATTAATTTAAATTTAATCAAGCAGAAAAGCTTGTTGACAATTGTAGTGTCACATTAAAATTCAAAAGATTAACTTTCCAAAGACAAAATTTTCGTTTTCGCGACAATTTTTATTCAGGTTTTAAAAACAATTCAGAATTTTAGAAATAATTTGTAACAATTCTTTTTTTATAGAAATGAAATTAAAATCAATTTATTTTACCGTAACGTTCCGGCGTTACTTTCTTCACGTTGAGAAAAAATATCTGCTTTTTTAAACAGTAACAGTAAAATTTTTAAGAACTTTTTAATGGCTTATTTAAATAACACGATGTAAGAATCTTTCACATGATATGCCATAATTGATGAAATCAAGAATAACGACAAATTGAGATTTGTCTCATTTCCAGGTTAGTGCCAAAAATATACTCAATTATGTATATGCATTTTTAGGCTAAATATCATAGTGAGAATTAAAATAATTTATAATTCGGTTAAGTTGATACTTAGCTTCGTTGTATGAGGTATAAGTTGAAACTGCTACTTTTAAATATAACTAGTGGCATATTCTTTTCCTTTTCAACTGAAACCGGATACTCGGTGCGGCGAGTATCGGGTTTCACTCTTGTGACATGATTAAAATCGGTTTCGCAATATTGGAGCAGATTACAGGAAGCGAAATATTCATATTATGACCGGTCGCTTCTTATCCAGGCTTCACCACTACTAGGTTCAACTCTGCAGGTCATGCAAAGTTTATATGCTGTTTAAAATCTACAGGAATAATAAGTTACAACAGTTAAACTAAAAATTTAATAGGCAAATAAATAAAAGCCATTGGATTTTACCAATAATCCAAGAGAAAGTTCATTCATTGAACAGCAAAAATCTCCACTAAATTTATAAATACCCTCGCCCTCCTTTTTTAAAAAAAAAACAAATTATGGTACAGCATACATTGATCTAATTTGACTTTTTCGCCGATCACTTATTTTTATATTCTAGTATACATAGGGCGAATGAAATCTAGAAATTGAAGGGTTTTGCTGCAGTGTGGTGAATTTATAATTACATGCACTATGTAAGATACATGTGATTAAAAAAAAAAACTTATTTATTTGGTGCCAAAAAGATGCAGCTCCAATTTTTGTACCCTTTTTTCTCAAGGGATGGAGCTGTTGCGTTGGAATTTAGAATTTTCAAACGTTTTTTACAGCTTTCTGCAAATTTGAATAGTTGGAGCTACCTCCTTTTTTCAGCAAACCCTTCAATTTTCAAACCCAATATTTTCATGAATCTCCATGTTTTAGATCAAAGTTAACACATTTTTGAAAAACATCCATCCGTCAGTGGGATAAACAACAAAAGCGTTTTCAGCCAGATAGATGAAATTTCGAATGTGGTCTTTATACAAAATTCGTAGGTTTTTACCAAATTTTGTGTAAAATGCATTCAATGAAAGTCTCTCTTTCGGACTATCAGAATACATGATAACACGATTATTACAAAATGGAGTTAGCTAGATAGATAAAATTCGGTAGACGGATTTAACATAAATGGCAGACATCAAATTTTGAATGAAAAACGAGTGGTTTTAGAAATATTTAAATGCAATAACTCAAACCGAAATATAAAATTCAATATGATATTTTGTGATTAAAAATGTAATTTTGTCAATTTTTTTTTTTGTTTCAATCGGTTATAGAAAACGTGTTTTCAATATTAATTCGATTTTCAGACACTATCACCCACATGCGACGGATTAATCGCCAAATAACGCACAAAGGATGACAAAACATATTCAGTAAAAAAGCTTAATTCATAAGAAAAGCTAAAAACAGTAACTTTTTGTAATCTATCTTAATAAATTCATTATGGCCGCTTTACTACAGATTCGGTTCTACTCTTTATATGCAATTTTTACTTGATTGTATTTAAACTGCTTGAAAGGACTTTGCTGACCACCTAGTTTATTAAGTATCTTTCAAATATTCTCAGGCGAAATAATTGCAATATGCAATAGGTAGTTGTTAATCACTCAGTGAAATAACAGTCGTCAGCAGTGCTGAACAATCGTTCAATCTATTTTGCCAGTCGCCTGTGACCTTAACGATACTGCATACATTGGTCAATCACTAGTTATTCCCATGGAGACCATTGATCGATAGCTTTATCTAATTTTCATTTTTGTCTTTAGCTCAAATTATCTTCTTCACAACTTAATAGGGGCAAAGTGTCATACACTTGGTAAGAAATATAGTTTTGATTCTAATTCTATTCTGATAAATAATAATCTGCAGAACATTTTCTGTAATTACGATATGGAAACCAAAAATGAATCCAACTCTCAATAACTGAATAGGAAATCGCCAGTAAAACTGCTTTGTTTATGCATGGCAATTTTCCATATGATTGTAGACTAACTACACATTAATAAGCTTTGAATTTTGTAGTGCATGGCAAAAAATTTCTTATATCAATAGAGATATATATATTGAGAATAGAAGGCTGTGGCAAAATAAATTGTTTTTTGAAAATGAATGTATTTTTAATATTGAATAAACAGTGCTGTAAGCAAAACTTCCAGAATATCACCACTTGGAATAAAATCGTGCCTTATTTCATAATTTTTGAAAATCTAGATGCATACTCATTCTTTAATATTAGCACTAAGAGTTCTAAATCACTGTATAGAGAAACTACAAATAAACTTTATTCACGCTTAAAAATTACTTATGCCTTGAATTTTCTTAATAAAATTATTTTCGCATGAGGCATTTTCCTGTATAAAAATTAGAAAATCTGACACTATTTTTTAAATATTTATACAAATTTTTTATTATAATTTTTATTTTCATTTGTCGTGACAAAAGGAACCCGAGATTCTCATATTAAAGAAATTAAACCTAACATAACTCTAATGCCTGTATAATAATGTAGAAACCTTTTTGTACAAATTATAGAATGAAAACAAATCTTTTACATATGATAAAAGAAAAGAAGTTGAAACATACAATTTTAATTTCGTTACTCGTTTGACAACTTGACAGGATAGGTGCCAAGAAAGTAAAACGTCATTAAGATTTTTTTTCATGCCTTATTTCCAATATATCGTAGTTTTGTTTCATTAAAATGCCGATCAATATGTTTTATCTTAATAAGTATGCTAGAAAATAGAACCGTTATCATACTTGAACTTTGTAATTTATCTATAACTTATGTATGAACCTAGTTAGTATGAGAAATCAAGTTCTGAAAACTTATAAACTTCCTTGAAAATAAAAATAAATTGGAATCATCCCTTTCATATGAGCAAAAGGTCATGAGTTACTTTTTAATTAAGGATTTCAGATATGTGTGCAGGATAAGGCCTTATTGAATAGGGCAATTTGGAGTGAGTTTGGGTTCTTAGGGTTAAAGCATTTTACTAATATTTTTATATACCAGGGTCATCCAAACCTACTTTTTAGATAAAGAATATATATTGAGCATTCTTTGAGCTATGAATTTTGGAGATGAATAGGATATCTTTCAGAAAGAGGATTAAACATAAATCTTGTTAAAAAAAATCAATACATGTCTTTCTAATATATGGTTTGATGAAGATTGTAAGTCTGTATTACTTTTTGCAAATACTGCGAAGATACATATAAAGATCTTTTTGTCACTGATAGTTTTGGAACTCTAAGGAAAGCATTTTGTGTTTTTCTGTTATACTTCTGATATTATATTTAACAAATCAAACTATGCTTTTAAAGAAAAGTAACAATTTGCTAAATTAAATGCTATATATATCCTAAAGAAATAGAGAAAAAGTTTTT
>JAPMOQ010018064.1:15035-33017 GCA_026543055.1 Argiope trifasciata
TAAATTAAATGCTATATATATCCTAAAGAAATAGAGAAAAAGTTTTTGAAATCCTTTACAAATCCAGTAATTTTTTTGCACTGCAATGATTAAATTACTTTGTTACCGATGTATTAATGACATAGATTTCCAGTTTATATATAGGCATTTCATACAGAAAATTTTGATAATTTGCATTTGGAAATAATGTAAATAAATGAAATCCTGAATAGAAGTTTAATTTCATACAGTTAAAGGTATAATTATTGAAGTAATTTGGCAAAGAAAATAAACATTAGAGGAAGAGGCCTTTGTTAAATTCCATTAAAAGTTTTTTTTTTTGTATAAAAAGGATAAAAAGGGTTGTGATTATTAATCTTATTAACTTGAAGAAATGTTTAAATGCATTTAAAAAAAGGATGCGTATTGAGAAGAACAGAATTACAGTATTAGCTCTTGCTTATTCTTTTCATAGAACTGGAGGTATAGTGACATAAACTAGAAGGTGTAAATTATAGGAAAAAAATTACACATCAAGATGGAAAAAGAGAGACAAGTATTGTTGATTGAATAAATGTTAAAAATGAAAATGTAAGAATGGGATAGTAATGTAATATGTTATCAGTAATAGCTGAAAAGATTTGGTAATTTGATATGTCTTATTAGGGCATTTTGCAACTCAAAGCAGTTTATATTAACAAGTACCTGTTTTAATAAAATCAATTTATTTTCACATTTTAAAGTATTTTTTGTTAAAATTTTATCTTAGATTAATATTTTATTTTAATGCTTTTGTGGAATGTCAACTTTTATTAGTTAGAACTCAATGACATTTACATTTTTATAAACCATTATTTAGCCTGTTAACTGGACAATTAACTTATTTAAATCAGTTTGCATTGAGATATTTTGTCATTCAAGTCAGTAGATTTGGTAGATGCTTGTTTTCAATATTAAGTAAATGCACCTATACCAATATTTGATAATACTTGAACTATAAAATATTGTTATCTAGATATTTTATGGTTCACAGGATATAAAATTTTGCAAATGTATTTGACAATTACTCTAATAATATTTTTTAAAATCAAATTGTCAATGTCTTCATTGTGAACAGCAGCTGCCAAGTAGTAGTTTCTTAAGACAATGAACAGCATAAATTTATTATCAGGTTGAAAATTAAATTAGTTACTGATACTATTTTAAAGAAATTTAGTTAAGAAAATATTTTTAAATTGCTTTACTTTAATTTTCTAAAAAAGCAAATAGACAACTGAAACTGCTAATGTTGTTGCAACAAAGATGGTCAGAATAATACAAACCAATGTCACAAATCCACTTACCTTTACAATAAAATAAATTGCAGCTAAAATTCTTCTCCTATGGCTGTTAAATTAGATTAGTATAATATAACTGTAAAGTTGATCATCAATATCTGAATATTCAAGTAAAGCATAATATTTATACAAAACGGTATATTTTTCAAGCAACTGGTCTTTTCATATTAAATATATACATTATAAAGAAGAAAAAAAAAATAATAATCTTTTCCTTTTCAGATACCAAGCAATTTGAAATTTAATTTATGGATATTAATTTTAATATTCTTCAGAAAACAAGAATAAATTTACATGAAATACTCAACTGAACTCATTTTTATTTGGTTCTAATATTGTTGATGTACAAATTATTCAAAGGATATTAGGTATTATTAAATATCTATAATCTTATGGAAAATTGTGATGAATATAAATTGAAGAAAATGAATTTCAGTAGAGTAAATTTTTAATCATCACCTTGGATTGATGATTTCTTACTAAATTTTAAATTGTCAGAAATCAGAAACAATATTTTAAACTATATAGTATTTCAATGTGCCTTTGCTGATAAAACTTTTAGATCTTCTATGCATTTCTGTAAGGCTTCTTTTTCCTGTAGATAAAAAAAAAAGATTAAGTTCAACAGTGAAATTTCGAAATATATAAAAGTTCATAGAAATTTAAATCAAATATCCAATTAAACACGTAAGCAAATAATTAAAAATAAAATACAGTTATACTTAATTATTATTTAACAACAAAAATTAAAAGCAGTTGAGCATAGCAAAAGAAAAAACAAAAGGTTGATGGCCCAGCACAATTATTTAACACATAAGTCTTAGTAAAAATCAAATTAAGAAACAATATTCATATCTCAATTTTCCAAATTCTACAACTGGGGGAAAAAAAACCCAATAATTTATATTTTTAAATACCATCCTCAACGGCTGGTCACAGTTCATTATATTTGTAAAATATACAAATTTTTCTTTATACAAAACTGAGAAAAATTAGACCTAACAACTAATAGTCTCACATAAATTGCAAATATATATATATTTTACATTTCATTCTTTATGTAAATGTTTATTAAATACAGTTTACAATTTTATAGTGTAATAAAGGCATAAAGCTAATAGAAATTGCAATAATATAAATTACTTTCTCAATTAGCAAGAGTGATTTAGAAAATTACTAAATTCACTCTTGCTGCAAGTAAGCCTTATGCATTTTTGAAGTAAGAATCAAATTCAGAGCATTCTATTGAAGCAGGTTAAGTGTTTAATAAGTTATCATGTATCAAATATTCTTTCAACGTCAAACTATAGTCTACATAATAAAAGGATGACGTGCCATATAAAAAGCTAATTCGTAATTGTTAATTTTAAATAATTCACCATTTAGATGGTAGAATTATTTATCCACCATACATCCATGGAATTTTTATGCAATGCTAATCAATAAAGGAATAAAATTTCGCAAGAGAAGGAAAAAAAAATATACATGCCTGTTGAGGAGTAATGCTTTTAACTACATTATTCACAATCCAATCAACCATGTGTTTTTGTTCCAATTTTCTTGTTGTGTTAACAAGATCCAATTGGTAGTCCTAAAAAATGGAGGAGAAAATATATTAAATTATGCATGGATCAAAAGAAACCTGGATACATTGAAACTATTTCTGAATTAAAACAAACCAATGCACAGTACTAAGATATAAAGCAAAATTTGCATTCAGGACAATTCTAAGCAATATTATACATAAAGGCTATATGCAAAAACATGTTTAGTTAAGGGAGATGGTGGATCTGTTTTGAAACAGATTTATGAAGAGAAAAATGCAATTAACAGTTGTTATAAAAGTAGAGAGATTTTGATTAATTTAAAACAGATAAATAAAAATAAATTTGATATTTTTTTCTCTATATGAAAGAGGATTTTAAAAATTGACAATGATTGAAGACTAAATCTTGCAAAGATGAATGAACAAGACAATATAATCTACGAATTTAAGAATTCTTCATACATAATATTGTAGATAATTAAGTGTTATCCAAATTAATTTTTGTATCTGATCGGACATTTTTAAGCAAAGGGTTTGAAAAAAGTGAATTTTCTGAAGATCCATAGTTAGTTAAATTTATTTGCAGTATATAATATACATGTTTTCCTTTACAAATTTTATTCTCATCATTTTTCTTAAAATCAATTATTATAATATCATTTGAAATTACTCAACAACAACTTTTGAATAGAATTTTCCTACCTCTTCATGAATCCAACATATAGAAAAGTACTTACAGGCAATTATCAACAAAGTCAAAACTTTCAATACTAGTTCAAATAATGATTTATAAATTTAATCAATTATTGTCTTCTATATAATTACAGTGACATTTAAAAAAAAATATTCTAATTAGAATGTAAATAACTCAAAATGATTACTGCATATATAATTTTAGCCGAACTGTTGTAATATTTTCTTTCAGATAAACAATCTCTCCTTTTAAAAGAGGAGAAAAAACATATTTTGCAATCCATATTTTAAATATTTATCTTAATGATGAGTTCCTCGAATGGATTTTAGATGTCTAAAACAGTTGCAATTTGGGGAGGAAAGATTTCTCTTTCTCTCTTAGAGATTAATGATCACTTTAACATTATTCTACTGCTTTCTGCTTTGAAGATGTAGAGAAAATAAATGTGGAGTCCCTCCTTCAAGTTAGGCTTAGGAAAAAAAAGTTCAATTACTTTTAGTATATATGGTGTACATCTAATAGACAGTAACAAATGTAGTTGAAAATTATATTAATTCTGCATTTAATTTGTTTTAATCCTTAAAGAAAATGATTAAAGAAATCTTTTTTTTCTCTCTCAACCAACCAATCTTTTTGACAAGATGAGCACACTTCTTTGTCACACTTTTTTAAAGCTTAAATATGACAACATTGTACACAAAATTCAAAGCAAATCTCACAGATAGTTAAGAAAGTTCAAGAGTTACATTTCTGTTTATACCTAATTAAAAATATTAACCCAATTAAAATAAAGACACTAATAAAATTCCAGATTCATCAAACTAATTCAAATACAAAAAGTACTTATTTAAAAGATTAAATTATCTAAATAATAATGTTTATCATTTCCTATGACAACCGATAAGTAAACACTCAGCATAATAATAATTCTAGAAATGAGCAACATACATTTCACACCTAATAGCAAACTTAAAAGCATTATATATCAATTTATTTAATATGACAAAGGTTTATTTTAAAATGATATAATGTATACAATTCTTAAAAAAAAGTTTTATATCTGCACATTAATCAATGTTTATTTCAAGAAAATAGAATTGATTGGTTTAAAACCTAATACAATTTTAAGATCAATATCAATTTATAAAATTTATTCAAAATAATAAATTATGGATGACATATTATAAGATAATAGATTACTCACCAAACGTTTTTTAACTTGCTCATAAACATGCATAAAACGTCTTCGATATTCTGTCTCAAGCTGCATTTGTACATTTTCCTACAATAAAACAACAAAAACAATTATGATTAAAAAAAAAAGAGTGCATAAGTTTAAACATATGTACCAAATCGCATTTTTATAATCAAAAATAATTTATGGCTGCTGGTTTTTAGATTTTAAGATTCATTAAAAAATTATATTGAGTTTATTTTTTGAATTTCATTTATCATATAAAGAGGTTAAATACCACATATTCACTAAAATTTAATACATTTTCTGAATGCTTTTAAATTTTCTGCATGCATTTATGGAAATGTATACAGCCAAATTTAATACATTTCCATACACATATACAACTTTGTATGCTTTAAACAATACGATTAATGAAAAAATATCTAATTGTTTTAAATGTATCCATGATAAGCAAATATGGAAATTTACAGAAAATTAATAAAAATAATTCTGCATTTTCAAGCCACTTAACCCATCAGTAGCTATTTTGTATTTTATTTTATAATCAGTTGTTGTTATTTGTCACTTAATGCATAATGCCATTTTAATGTACTTTTGCATTTGGTATTTTTATTTATAATTTCATTACACAATTTATTACATTTATATTTAATGTCATGCAATTTTCTTTTATTTTTTAAAAGCTATAATAAATGAACTTTTAACTACAGACGAATGTTAAAAACATGATAACACAGTATTTTTGCAAATATTTTGCGCTTATATTATATTGAATATCTGTCCAAAGTAAACATTGTTGGCCTTATTACAAGAGATAATTGTTGATACTTATCATAAAAATGAACTCTTGAAATAAAAACATATAGAAAACAGTTTCTTAAAAAATTTTAAAAATATCTCTACAACATTATATATATATATTTAAAATTCAATATAAGAGACAACGATGCAAAAATCTTCTTTAAAAATTATTTTTATTGTTCATTTCACTCAAACAAAGGAAAAAAAAAACAATTTTTTTTTTAATGATGCGTAAGAGGTTGAAATTTAAATCTCAGAAGTGATGTTACAGGCATTAAATCTTAATTCTGTAAGGTAAGATAAATATTTATCTAAATAAAGCAGAAACTTTTATTTTAAATAAAAAATAATTTTACTCGCAAATGCAAGCCTAAGTGCTTTCATTCAGCTCTAGTATTGAAAAATGCATGTTCACATATGATATAAGACTGATGCTATCAGCAGAAGAGTTTTTATGATTACAAATTAATCCTATAACTTTTGATTCGGAGCCATGCAAGGCTTTAAATAACATCTTCTACACAAAAGCTTTCGAATGTTTTCAATAATATCAAATCATTAGGAAAAAAAAAAAAAACTTTATGATTGCCTTAAATTGCTCTATAGATTTTTTTATGTGCCTTTCTGTAATATTATAATTTAAATAAAAAAAAATTTCAACAAAAAATAGATAAAAGGAAGCATAAGTGAAATGTTTCAATGACATAACACCCATATAAATTAATGTGCAGATATTCTAGAAACACTAAAAATGAATTTGAAGTTTTGAAAATTTTACTATCTTCTCTTAATTTAAAACTGGAAAAAATGTGAATTATTTCAGCTAAAATAATAAAAAATGCAATTAAGGAAGAAAAATTTATGATTTGACAACCTGAATTTTAAATCTGACATTCAATTAATATTCAAAAGAAGCAGTTTATTAAATATTTTAGTAATGGAATAATACAATATAAACTGTCAAGATGATTTAAATCCATGAAACAGTAGAATTTGGTAACTTTAAACATTTTTTATTTGAATTTGTCAGAATAATATTTTGTTATTAAAGCTTTTCAATTTTCATAGTCAAAATAAGTTTAATTATCTAAATATATTTTGGTTAATATGAAATATAAAATTCTTAATATTATTTTAATAGTTGCATTAGATTTGTGAATCAAGCTTGGATTTTGTGACTTGTATTTTTTAAGGCTTACTTAACTACATAATACCAGTTTATTAATTATGTAACATTTAAATGTTAAAACTTAATCATCCTTCCCATTTTTAATTTAGAAAAACATTTTCTTCAGTACTTTTTGATATAGAATAAGTACTTCCATACTTGATCTATATAATTTTCTAAATTATTTTGTGAGTAGATCAAATTTTTATAATAGCCCTATAAACTTCAAATTACCATATCATAAAAGAAATAGAGTAATTTTTGCATAAGTGTTAGAAAGCTGTAAAGTGAAGATACTTACACGTTTAGCATTCATGAGGATTTTTTGACCTTCAGCATACCAAACATTTTTCTTTTCACTTTCTATAGCACCCTCAAGATTTTGAATACTTTCTTTCCTTTGGTTCTCCATGGCTGCAACATTTTTCTAAAAATAATAATATTGTACAAATGTGTAGAAATGTAAAAGTTGAATTACAGGAAATCAATATTAATCAAAGCATAATTTTTATTTCAAAAATTAATGACATCTAAAAAACATGACATCAACAGCAACTAGTCCACTGTAATATTTTCTGCTGTAATTTCAGAAGTTTGTTTATTCTTTTTTCCAGCAAATATCAAAATATTTTTGGTCATCAATTTAAATACATTTACAAATTTCTTAACAACATTTAAAAATGGCAAAAAAAAAAAAAAAAAAAAATTAATTACAAAAAAATAAAATTGAAGTTGATTTTTTTTTTTTTTTTTTTTTTTTTTTTCAAGCAATAATATTTCAAGCAAGTACATGCTAATATAGCAAACAATACTGAATTATATATATAACTGAAAACTAATAGATTAGATAGAAAACCCAACTAATAGCAACTAAAAACTGACCAATCAATTATTTAGGAGAGGTTCACAAAAAATGCAATTTTCTAATTGCTTCTTTTTTTATTATTCAGATTTGGCTGCATTGTTTTTGAATTAGAATCAGTACACTTGATAATTCCCACAACTTGTTGGCAACATATTATTTAACTTTCTTGTTATGCTCCCAGTTTAAATTAAACTTTTAAATAAAGGTAATTGAAAGAATAACAAATTGCTTTAGATAGTAAATAATACATTTAGGACCAATACATGTTTGCATTAAACATCAGTTTGTTCATTTAAAACTATAAACATAAAAAAGTTAATTATAAGACAATGCATTTAAATAACTTAGTTAAGAATTTTTTTTTAAAGACATAAATATTTTTCTACAGCATTACTTGTTTCTCATTCAATGAAATGCTATAATTCACAAGAAAATTTAAGCAATAACACAATGCAAATGAATAATGTCATTTTCAATATTTTTCAACAGATCTAAATATACTCAATTTCTCTAAAATCTTACACTTAAAATACTTTCAGGATTATCAACACCTTTATTTATGTGCCAATTCAATTATAAAGAAATACTATTAGCTTTCTAAGTTTAGAATTAAATAAGAAAAAAAAAGACATAAAACGACAAAAATTAAATAGTATTCCATAAAAACAGGATTAAACTTGCCATACCCAAGCAATTTCAGCTAAAGTACATTGAAAGTTCAAGTACTTATAGTGAGTATGCTCTTTTTGAAAGAACATGTTATGAATAGTTTCAATACTTCAGACCAAATGATCCCAGTACCTATTCAATACTTTGGATTTGGTGGGACCAGCTTGATACAATATATTACGAACTATCAAAATTGAAAAAAACCATTATAGGGGATCGGTATCAAATGCAACTGATGTGTTTGGGCAAACATTGAAAGAGTCACAGTACCAAGAAAGACATGACAAAGGTATCTTCAAGCATAACAATGCTTGGGTACATGTTTCAAGACTGGTCAAAAGATACTTGATAAAAGGGATATGGCCTGAATGAGCTGCATTTCCACTCTTATGAAACAAGTCTAAAAATGGATTAATTGCACTGCAAAAAATGCATTTTTTTTTCATGAAGTGGTATCCCATAAAAGCAAAAAAGAATAGCTAGTGAGTATAGTATTTTGAATACTTAAAAATTCAAATTATTAACTAATTATAATTAAATAATAATTTTGATAAATCAGACAAAAAATTCATAAAAAATATCTACTAAAGAAGAAATAAAAATTACTGCAAAATCATCATCCAGCCATTTTCTTGCTGATGGTCCAAGCTTCTTCACAGCAGTGTAGGCAAGTAAAAATATGGCAACTCCTGTAGAAAATTCATGCTCAATCACATATAGCTCCTTTGACAACAAGAATGTCAATAACCCTGCTCCAAAGACATATGGGCCAGTAACTCCAGTTTTCTTGTAAAAAAACTAAAATACGTAAAAGGAAAAGAAAAAAAAAACCCTATAAAATTAAAATTAAAACATTTTCTTAATCACAAATAATAATTTGGTTTAAGTGCTTCATATAATTAATCATCAAAATAAAGAACATTTAAACAATTTTGTTCTGTGAAACAGATGCTTAAATAAATAGGTGTGGTACTGACTATTTTAACAGATGAAAACTCTCTGTGTTTCTATGAATGTGCCAGGAGACATAGATTAGAACAAAACAAAGGAGGGTGGAGAAAGATGTTTAGCAATACAATAATCACTTATTAATTCAAATAGGCTTCATAGTAAATACAGATAATACACAAAATTAGACTACACATATAGGCAATGAATATGCATGTTTTGAATTAAAATAAAGGAGTGAAGTCCAAAATGTTTAGGGATGAAGTAAAAAATTAAAGGATGCACATGAGACAGAGGTCAATGTAAAAGAGAATTCCTAAAATCCTCCATTTTACTCACTGCATATTCACACTTGGTATAGCACCATTGCTCAAAATAAGAAACATACCCTTTGTACCTTAATTCCTAGATAATATTGTTTATAAGACCTCATACATTTAAGATATGATATTAATTCTGTATTTTTAAAAAAAATTACTTTTCTTATTTGTCAGTTGCAACAACGGCCAAACTGTACAGAGAAAATTTTTTGGCAATTTCAATCGTGTAACTAAATTGTATATGATTCACACGATGCATTTATGCACTTGATAGCAGCTCATAAAATACTTTGCTTGCAATTTTTTTTTCAAACTAAAATAATGATAATTCAGATTATGAAGGTTATACTTCAAATGAAATCTTTTCTTAAATGTTTTAAACATCAATAAAAAATGATGATGATGATACATTACATAAAGGCATGTGTATTATGCAACATGTATCCCATATTTAACATTGGAAATAATTAAAAAACAAATTTGACCAATTACGAGTGTATATACAACATAAATATTAAAACTAAATTTAACAGATTATATGATAGCTTTTAACAACATTATACTCTAAAAATAAGACACTAGTACAAATTTCAAACTAACACACACATAATAAAAAGCATTTTTTGGTTAAGATGTAGCAACCTTCTTTAAAAATGCCAATTTATTAAAAAATAAAATTTAAATGAGTATTAATTTTCAAAGTATATATCTAACCACCAACAGCAAAATTACTCGTACAGAAAATTAATCTTCTTAAAATGATTGAAATTTTATTCTGAATTAAGTAATTAATAGATTTAATTTTAAAAATATGCAAAAAATAGTTGCAAAAATAGTTTCTATTAGAATAAATTTAAAAATGAATACAACAAAGGATAAAATTTTGACAAATTTTTTAACTAAACAAAAAATAGAAAAATACTAACTAGACCAATTTTTATACATTACTAATTATATAAAACATTAATTAAAGAATCAAATACCGTAAACCATTCATCAGGTAAAAATCCCATTCGAACTTTTCCTGGATATTCAGGTCTCACACGACGAGGGAAGTTAACTAAGTCTCGTTCTGGTCCATCATAAGGTTTGGGTAATTCTTGTTTCAATAAGGCTGCTATTTTTTCTTTATGAGCAATAAGATCTTGGGTCTTGGAGGTTGCAGGTGCAGGTGCTGTAGTTTCTGATCTTTGAAAGCTACATAAAGAAATTTATTACTAAATTTTTAAATGAAAAATCAAAATTACTTCACAGAGAGTGTGTGGTTCACATTTAGTGTTTGACAGTGGATTCTAAAACTAACCACATTTTGGAGCATGCATTAGAAGAGGTTTAATTAATCAAAATAGGGGTGAGAAGAAAGATGAAAGGAGGGGATATTTACATTTAACAAAATAAGCTTGGCTTCCTCACAGACTGTATTAAAATAATGAGGGTGGAAATGAAACAATATTCAAATATGTTTAAAAAAAGTGTTTAATAGGGCAAAAATCAAGGTCAAAGAAAGACGAAGAATTCTGGAAATGCACTCATCCTTCTGTGCCTCTCCCCGTAATGAGACAAAATCTCTGAAAAGTGGTAATCTCAGAATACTGAAATGAACAGTACACAGGTACATGTACTTCAGCAAAAGCAATTAAAATGATAAATTATAGGCTTAAAATGTAATTAAAAATATATTACCTAAACATAATTTCATATATTTAAAACGAACTAGGTAATAGCTACGTATTATTAACAAGTTAAGTGGGTATGATGAAATATTCATAACTGTGTATATTAACTAACTAAATTCGTAATTATACTAACTCATTATTCAAATTCATAGTACTCACTCATTCAAATTCATATCTTGATATAAATTTCTTTAAAACTAGAGAAAAAAAATACTAACTAACTAAACTTCACAACTAACTAAAAGTATAATAACAGGTGAAAAGATAGACAGTAATTTATATCTTGATATAATTTTTTTTAAGCTAAAGAAAAAAAATTCAACATTTCTGACAATCTCTTATATATTAATATCTAAAACAAAAAGATTGTAGAAATGATTTTTGATAACAGCATATTTGAAAGCAACTACTGTCCAAAGAGGTAAATGATAAAACATATTAACCATAAAATTGAACATAGAATCTACATTGTTGCAAGTATTTTCTATGTTTGTAGCTATACTTAAAAAATAAAGAAAAGAAAACAATCTATTAGGAAAAACTAAGCAGACAAAATAAATAAATAAAAAATCTGTAAAGCTTTTAACACTCTCATTACTAACCCTATACAAATTTTATGGAAAGGAATGAAGGTATGTTCTCCAGTGTATGCTCCAGAATTGTAGTTCTTAGCTTTTGCCAGGTTAACAACAATCAAAATTCACAAATACCATGAAAATAGCTTAGACTGTAACTGATGCCACCAAAGTACAAAGTTACCAAACATTGGGGGGAAAAAACAGAAGTACCACAAACATTGCTTAGAACCTATTTCAAGCTGCCAAAAAATTCATTAACTCAAGAGGACCTTCATAAGAAACAAATTTTAAACTAACGGATAGATTTCTATTGCAAATGAGGAATTCTAGATAAAAAAATGAAGACATCTTTGATGAAAATTTGCTTTACATCCTGCACCTCTTGTTTGAAACAGAAACTGGCCCTATGGTATAGTAATTTCATGGTTACATTTGGCTGATTAAGTAGTGAAAGAATTATTATAAAAGTACACATTAAAAAAACAGAAAGAATAATGTTTCTGTTCCTTTAGAATATGTGTATCCTAATAACACGTTTCAAACCAACAGGCATAGTAAAGAAACTTTTCAGTAATAAATGTAAAATTTTATATGAAAAATAAAACTTAATGCAATTTTGGAAGCAACATTTTAAAAGCATTAAAACTAAATACATGCATAAACAATAAAATTGCAATTTCAATAACAACAAGAGAATTTTTAATTTAAATATTTAGAATCAAATCATATCTAGATTTCAAGGTACTCTCAATCTTTGAAAAAACCTATTGAGAACTTAACAAGCAATACTCTTTATTAATAGCATGAAAATCTTTTGAAAATTTTCCATAAATGCATTCTCTTTTTGGGGGCACTTCCTTTGATCTGGATGGTCTGGATGTCGCCAACTTGTTTACCTTTTGTATCGCCAAACCGGTTATCGCTAATCTCCACACAGCGCTCTCTGGTAAACCCTGCGTCATGTAGTATGCGCAGTAACGTATTCTTTGCAGCGCATTGATACATGGTTTGCAAATGATGTATCACTGCGCATATTTAGTAAACAAGGCGTTCTCATATACACATTTGCAAATCCTGTATCTTTACCCGTTAAAGACCACAGAGGAAAGAAAATCATTTTTACCTTTTGAAGTTTCCCTCTTGTTTAAAATAAGTCTCACATTTTTCCTTGTAGAATTCTTTTAGCACGGGGACAGATAACTGGTTTCTTTATATTAATAATAAATTAGTAAAATATAAAAAATCAAAATAGTAATAATAAATTAGTAAAATATAAAAAATCAAAATAATAATAATAAATTAGAAAAATATAAAAAATCAAAATAATAATAAATTAGTAAAACATAAAAAAAATCTTCTTAACATTAAAAAATAATGTACATATATATCAATTATGTACAATCCAACAGTTGAAAACATAAAAATTTTTCATGATATAAATAGTTTTTTAAATAAAATGTTGATATTTAAATTACAAAACAATAGAAACCTATGCTTTTCTTAAACATTGTTAAAATATAAAAAGCTATATATATATATATATATATATAGCCACTAAGTAGTATTATACATAATAAAAATATTAATTACGAGAATTAGTGGAAAAGACAAATAAATGCGCTAAGAAAATGAAGGGAAACAAGCTTAAGAATTTTTTAGATAGAAAGATATTTGTACATAAAATATTCCATAGAAATGGGTACAAAAATTGTCAATTTTCCCGCGCAGCCTTTGTTCACGCATGTCTCTATGCATTGGACTTGAAGTCGGGAAATGGCGACATATGAAAAAAAATGGTGCAGAGGGCGCTGCGACTGAAATCGAAGAGGGAGTGACCTCATTAAACAAATATTAGTCCTATAAGTTTCGTTTTATCCTCTTGAAGTAGGCGTGGATTTTTTATGGCACTCTGCAATTGGCTCCGTGTGTACTTTGCTTAAATAGATACAACAAATGTAAAGGGAAAGCTTTGTAAATTACTATCCTCTCAGCCTTAACGTAGAGGGGAAGGGAAATAAAAACACCACTACCCCTTAATCCCTTTCCGAATTAGAAACGCAAGGGGAAGAAGGGAGAATGGGGGTTAGATCAAAGGCCAAGGAAACCCACCACGACTTTCTCCGAAGAAGGCAATAATGGCTCTCCCCCCCCCACTTGTCTTACCCACCAACTGGCAGGACTGTTATCGGGGGTCGTGCAACTGGCCAGGAGAGCAGATGTGCGGACCATGTCAAGCACTAGGAATCCCCCCCCCACTGTCCACCTAAGATTGAGCCCTCCGGTTTTACTGAGCCTAAGACTCAAAAGTTGGCCGGTCGGGGGTGTCCCGCTATGTCTGTCCACCTAAGATTTAAATTACAATTAATTGATCCCCGCTTAAATACTAACGTACCTATCTAGCAAAATTAAGGAGTGGAGTTATAGGCCTCACTCCTGGGTATTCCATATAAGTATAATATCGGTTGGCCTCAGCCAACTAGCTTAAAGTATTTGTAATGAAATGTTAACACCTCTGGCGCTCATTTATTAGCTTAACTGCTGATTGCATTGGTTAGCGTTGATAGCTGATATATTTAAAAATGAAATTTATAAAATATGAATTCTTACTCCAGTGAAGAAGGTTGGTAGAGGGAATGAATGTTCTAAAGTAAAACATAGGCATAGATAAAGCAGAACACTTTATAAATTTGAGTGTCGTTACATTTATTTTTTTATGTATTTTTACTGAATTATTAGTTGTCGCATCATTAAAGTAACTAAAAAGAAATTTCATCAAAATCATATAATTTTATCTATAGTATTCCACCAAATATTCAGGTATGATGCTACATAAAAAAAGGTAATATATAGGATATATTTGGTACATTTCAAATTTATACACTTTTTCTAACATATTAGTTTGTTTCTAAAAATCTAACTTTCAGTGATAGTTATGTTGTAAATTTGTAGAAGTACCTCCCATAGTAAGGTATCTAATAGTAAAGATGAATTCAAGAGAACATTCTTGCCGAATATGTCTTATCAATGTATATAATCAATTGTATTTATTCCATTAATATTCATTCCCTTGTATAATGTAATGTTGAATAACTTACGGAGTAAAAGTGGGAAGATGGATGCAAAACATATATTTGCAGGACAAGTGGTTGACCAGGTGTGCATTACCGCAAATGGTTTTCTTTGATAAAAGATTGTTTATTTATGTCACTGTTCAAGATTACAATGAAACGTTGAATATCGGTTGTAACGCAATGAACTTGTGGTTTGAAACTAAATGCTGCAAATTGAATTTCATCAAAAATAAATTTGAAAGCTGTTGAGAAATCTATACAAAACGGGCCTCTGATGTTTATCCTGATTGTTACAAGATAATGATAATCTCAAATTTTCGAATTTAAATAAAACGCTATTACACTTAGAGGAAAAGTATATTATAAACCTTTAAAATGAATATATATTGTAAAAATCTTATAAACTGAGCTATGAAATGTAATGATAAAGTGAGGAGATCTTGAGTCGATAAATAGAAACTAAATACATAAAAGTTTGAAAAAAGGTTTTTTAAAAACATATATACAAGTTTTTGAAATTCCATTTAAGTATCTGTTATATAGATGGAATTAGATGGTACAAGTTTTTGATACATTTGCATTATTTTCTGAAACTTGAATGATTGGAATAAAAACAGCGGCTACCAAAAATGAATCTAATTTTTATAAGAAGGAATGCGGAAAAAGAGACACAAATCGATCTTTAAAAAAATAGTTCTACAGTTTCACATTATGTCATACTAAATTTCAAAATAGTTGCGAAAATTAAATTTGAAAAAGAAAAAAAATCTTACGTTTTAGCCACTTATTCTCGAAAAACATGAAGAAACAGGGATCGTGAGTGTCATGATTATAATAAAATAAACACTGGCTTGAAAATAGAAACAAAATGCTAAACGCAAATTAAATTTTCACAACTTTTTAAAAATTTTATTTCGGATTTATACCAGATTCTGTTCGTGATTAATGTACTGTATTTTATACATTCATCACTTTACTAATTCTGTGTTCAGTACGTGATCAATGAATCACTCAAATGAAATATAGATTTCTTAACAGTATATAAATTAAACAAATAGTATTTAAATATGAGGAAGTAATTCTAAAATAGGTATTTCAACTACTTCAAAATAAAATTCTTTGAATTAAGAAACCATTAAAAAATTGTTTGAAGAATCAACTCAAAAATTCAGGATTAAAGTTTGTAAAATCAATTTTGAAGGTTGCTTAGTTGGTAGTAGGATAAATGCGTACTGCTACTTTCGTACGGGTCATAAAAGGCCAATTAATCATGCTTGGCTCTTTGAAAAAAAATCGGGTAAGGTGTAATTAGTATAGGTTTGCTGAAAACATGTCATCTGTTGGCAAGAGTATTTGGCGGGAAAACGTATTGGTATTCTAAGTTATGATGCGTAAACATAAAGAAAAAACTTTTGTCTCTTTGTATATATGCTCACTAAACACCGGGTCGTATGCTTTTCAAATTGCCAAATATATATTTTGGAGCATAAAAAAGTGATTTATTGAATTTTTAATTAGAATTTTAATAAGCCAGAAAATAAAAGAAATACTCTCTTTTTTTTTCGTGAGAACTTTCTAAAAATTTATAGTAAAAAAATAGTTTTTACATGCGTAAGAATATTTCATCTTGTTTTTTGTCTTATTGTTAAGAATATTGCTTTGTTTCTTTTTTTCCCTATCATTGTTACCAGAATAAGAAGATTAGATTAATTTTTCCATGAAGGGTAGGTTTCAACATTAGTTATACCTGTAATAATTTTTTGTATTGACGGATAAGATTTAACTTCAGAATGAAACACTGTTGGAAATTTTTTAAAAATGCCTCTATTTTAAAATATTGCTGCCTTTACATGTGACATAATTGAAAAAAAAATTTGTGCATAAAATATAAACAGAAAATAAAGAAAGTGCAGAGTACATTGAAGGTAAAAAACAGAGTAAATGTTTTGAAATAATGTTATATGTAAATATAGCAAAATTTCAAGTTTAAGAACGATTTGTTGTAGAAGCAATTGAAATTTTCATCAATCATTTATTATATCTAACTAACTGGTGGTCAATTTAAAATATACCACTAAATACATCAAGAACGCCTGCATTATTATACTTGAATTCCCTGAATTATTCATTCACAGTCAATGTATGCTAAATATAGTTATCAAATAAAAATAAATTGAAACAAAAGCTGAAACAGAGATTCCATTCTATAAAATTACACCTTATTTTAACTATTACTATCACATACGATTCTAAGTGTTTTAAGATAAGTGGATCATTTAAATATATATATATGCGAAATAATAGAACATACGTCAATAAGAGAATTTAACTATTGATAAATTTCCTACAATTTGAAATTAAGTCCGTTCAAAGATTTTGAATTTCTGGAAATAAAATTACTAATTCATATAGAAATGAAATAAAAATTTAATAAGCCTGATATAGTTATAATATCTAAAAGATGTATAAAAATTTGACAATTATTTTAAATATTTTTATAGGCCAAAATCAAATATTATTATTTGCATCATTTTTATCTTTCTTAAAAATCAAATTAAAATCTGAATTTTATGAAGAATAGATGTAATTTTTGTTGAATAATTCTTGAAATATTACACAAATTATTGTAATTATTCAATAGTACACATAATGATTCTCTTTTACTAATAATTTTTTTAATTCTTGGTTTTGGTAAAAAAAAAATGTTTTTGTATCAGTTTGCTGATTAATTATTTCCACTTTAATTTATAGTTGAAATTCTGCTAGAACTGACAGATAATTGGAGAGACATTTAGTACATTATGGGCTTAAGGCTTTTATAAATGCATGAGTGAATTATATGACTATCAAAAATTGGACCTTAAAATTTTTTTGATGAAGTAGCTATTAAAAGAAAAGTTACATCAAGTATTTAATTGGCAGTGACGTTACATAAATTATTTCACTGATAATTTTAAACAGCAGTTAAGATTGGTAAACCAGCTGGTCGCCAAAGGCGACTAGAATACTTACGAATACGAAACTGAAAATGGATTTGTGTTCTACAGGAGATGTTTGCCTAATTAAAGCTTGTATCCTTTTATTGTTATGGATTTGAACTTTTATTAGTTCTCTTTTATTTGGAAGAATATT
>JAPMOQ010018071.1:10843-34429 GCA_026543055.1 Argiope trifasciata
TATATATATATATATATATATATATATATAAGGAGAATGTTGGCTAATAAGTAAGAATTGCAAAATACGTCATTTATCTTCTTAACAATATTTTTTGCAGTAATCGCATTACTTTACAATAGCACAAATTATTATTAATAATAATAAACACCTCTAAAAATAGCTTCTATAATTTTTTAGAAAACCCTCGAATTTAATTTTTTCCCTTATATTGTCGATTTTAAAGTTAATACTAATTTTAATTTTTGTATGCAGTGAACAATTTCTTATTTTCTTTTAATGCTTATAGAATGATTATATTTCTCTTCTGCACAAGTCCAATGTTGTTCATAATTATCTATTGTAGGCTTCCTGATGTTTCCAACAATGCCCATCTTTTTTTTCTTCCTTTCTACTTCGTGACTTCAGAAATATATTTGCTGAATTAAACTGCCTTGTCACGAGACTCTCAAATAAAGTCGGGATGTACATAATTATCTGTCGTTAGGTTGAACTTTTTTTTTTTGTCATTCATTAGATGTTTTGAACAGCCTACAATAAAGTGATGGGGAAAAAAAAAGACGTCAATGAAATGGTTTACATTAATGATCCCGCATTTCTGAGGTCATCGTTATAGAGTGAGAAACTTGCCGAACGATAATTGAGAAATAGTTTTTTTTATAAGTTTCTTTGAGAAACAAAAACATCCAATTCGTCTCTTACGAAATGCTTTGTTTTTTATAAGGCAAGCCATTAAAAGCGTATTACGATCAGCAGTTTGTAAGGATAACACGTGTTTCGAGGGCTTCTTTCCAGGATCTACGTAATACGCGTTTCACTCATCAAGCGGTCAACTTGCCAAGAATTTCAAGGCAAAGCGTACGCACACCACTCTATAACCTTGAATGAGATCGCTTCCGCTCTTCAATCAGTTACGTGAAATTCTGAAATATTCTTGAGGTTTGAGAGAAAGTGGAGAAATATATAGATGACGCACTGTGTCCAATTAATTACAATTGTGGTCCATTAGTTTTTTAGTCATTTCTTTTCTTTTTCCTTTGAAGGCATTCTTGCTGCTGAAAACAGCTTTACTTTTGGACATTTCAAAGATCAGATTTTATTCAGAGTTCGGCAACACCGGCTAATAGTTCTTGTTTAGAATGAGTGCGATGGCCGCGCGCAAGAAATTCAGCAACGGAACAAAACCTTTCCCAATTCGTGGTAAGTACGTGTTTTTTTATTCTAAATTGTATTTCATTTGAAATAATACAAGTTTAATTTGTGTTCCGCTTGAGTTTGATTATTGAACTTGTATTGTCTGTTTGTTATTGAGGTTCTTTGCCTTCATATTCGCCAGACTTGAATGAAGTGTATTTCTAATTAAATTTCTGGTAATTAACTGTTATAATATTCAGTGTTGTTGGAAATGAATAGATTTGGGATAAAGAGAGAAAACAATCGAATTATTATATACAGAAATTTCAAAAGTATGTTTGTCATGACACCATTTTAAATTATCTAATTATGTATTAAAATGTCTGATGGTAAATATTTATGAATTTTAGATTTAAAAAAATGATATTCAATTATTTTATATATTTATGCCAGCCTGGAGTTTCTGGGTAGTGTGAATTCAATAATATTTAAATTTTGTGTGATTTTATACATGTTTTAGTTCGTTTTAGATAAATAATTATTATAAAATCTTAACTATATTTTGCATATTTCATTAAAGATGTTAATTTCTTTAAAAGTCGTGCGTCAAATTGTCATTCTTTGTACAAATATTCCAGGCCATAGAGGAAAACAGTAAATACGAGTATGATGGCTATTAAATCTGAACTGAAAAAAATATTTACAAATCTGATAAATTGTTTAAGGGAAATTAAAAAAAAAAAAAATCAGATTTTCATATTACATATAAAAATCATTTTTTGTTTTATGTGGCTTCAAATCCTGTAAGTGCGAAATTTATCATTTAAAATTACTGGTCATTCAGATTTTGACAGCCCTTTGATTTAAAAGAAGGGGAAAAAAAAAAAGAACGTGTCTTTTTCTTGGAAAAAATTAGTCCTGAAATTTATTGATGTATATTTAAAATGTAGTATTTGATTGTTTTTACTTTCTTATTGTTACTGTTGTATATTATTTAGATTTTATATAAAAATTTATATATATTTGTAATACACAAAAGAAGTATGTGGAAACTGAATTAACTTTCACATTTCTTAAATCTAGTTACAAAAAACATTTGATGGATATAAATGTAATGCTGCTTTATGTGTAGGATATATTCCATATTGATAATTTTTACTTAACCATTATCCATAGTATAGAATTTTATTCCTATAAATTAAAATTGCGAATAGAAGTTTAATTTGTTTTAAAGATTATTAAAGAATAAATTAAATTTTACTTAAATAGACTATCACAATTGTTTTTTCTCAAACAGTTACCGTTTATCCACAAAAGTAAAGTTTAAATGCCACACCTTCAGTACATATATGTCCAGCATTCTAATTATACTTGGCTTTATTGAGCACATATAATTTTTTCCCCCTTCTTTTGTCTTGAAATTTGTTGTGCATTATTAGCTTTTTAAGCAATTCGCATATGTCATATCAAATAATATTCATAAGATGTTTTTAAGTAAAAGATATAGTTTTGACTTTTTAAAAATTTGTTGTTAAGGTAAAGTATAAAACCTAAAAAGTAATCATAGTTTTTTGAATTTTTTTGCTGTTTTCCATTTAGCTATACAATAGAATTGGGTATATAATGGTGAATGCTATCGGTTTTTAACTTTTTAAAAAATAAGTTCCCAAATGTGTTAATTTTAAAAAAAATTCTTTACTATATCCTATATCTTGTAGCTGAAATTTAATAGGCGAGTTAGAATTTTTTTCACCTTGGTGGGAAACCTGATATTTCATTCTACGGTTTACCAAAATTTATTATGACTCTTTAATGATAATTTTATAATACTAGATGGAAGGGGGGGGGGTTTAATTTTATATCATATTTATTTGAATTATAATGATATAAAAATTGAATATTGTTTAAAGTTCTTGAGTTAAACATTAATGGGTTAATAAGCATATTAAACCAAATTCCTCTTATTATTATAGATTACATAAAATAAAATTTATGCAATTAAACTCATGAATATCTATAGTAATGAAAATAAGTTGAATAATAATTGATATTAATAGCAATGTTTGTAAATTAATATAATAGCAAAGTCATTAGCTGAATTTTCTTATGAATCATTATGTTCATGCCATGCTAAGTCATGTTTGACACTGTTCTTAATAAATTTGTTTTGTATTTTTCAATGTCTTTTTTTTTCCCACTGAAAGACATTTTTAAAAATATGAAGTGAATTACTACTCGGTTACATTTTTGATGTTGAAATTTCCGAATATAAAATTTAATATGTGGTATTTAAATGCAAATTTTCTGTTATTCTTGTATTTTCCTAGTACCTTATTTTGAATGAAATCTTACTTTAACTTTGCTTTTTTTTCTAAAATTCATCTTTGTCTTATTCTACTAAAATAGTCATGTTTTATTGATCCATTTCCCCTGTTTTAAATTCTTTTCCTGTATGTTAAATTTCTTGTTTTAGTCATCTATAGTATACATAGCATTCAAATAAGAGATTGAGAAATAATTGTACAAAAAAAATCTGGGAGTTTACATCATAAAAGTGATAGTTCAGATGAAAGACTAGGAATAGAATATTTGCTTAATATAGTGGTGTAATTCTCCAACAGAAATTTTTTTCTCTTCATATAAAGAGTTGTAATTGCTGTTCCTAATTAGTTTGGATTTTGTTATTGCGAGGCTATTTCTTTCTTCTACCATTTTTGTCTTCTTTTTAATATTTATCCTGCACTATGAGACAAATAGATTGGGGAAATATTGGAATAATAGCTTCACAAATATTCAAGATGGATAATAAATATTGTAATTCATTTACTAGAAAGAAAAGTACTTCCCTAATTTTACTATGTATCTACTACAGCTTTATGTTTTACATTCATTCCCCAACTTTTTTTAGTGCATAAATTCAAAAATTTAATTTTACCTGTGACGTTTAAATGATTCCATCAATTTATTACTGAAGGGGAAGGTGATAACTTTTTAAGTACACTCTTATAATATTTGAAGTTTTATATGTGAGCACTTTCTTGGCACAAAATTGTGCAATAAAAATTTGAGTTTTACTAAAGATGGATTTTATAAAAATGTTATAAGTAACAAAAATTGAATTGATTTAAAAAAATTATTTTTGATTTTCTTGTTGTGCAAGCAGTTTCTTTAACCTATCCACACATTCTTAATTTAAAGTTTTTTTGAGAAAGCAGTTTTGATAATAAAATACCAGTATTTTATGAAAACAATGTTTTCCATCTGAAAGTTGATTTAAGTAAAAGTGATGGAAGTGACTGATGGGAACGTAGACATTCGTTAAAATACATGCAAGGAATGTGGTAGACAAAATAATTAAATTTAATTTTTGGTGTCATTTTAAAAATTAATTTCATTAATCAATTTTTTTATGAAACAGTTCGAAGTAAAGATGTAATAATTAAAAACCAGTGAACACGTTTTAAATTATCTAAATTCAGTTGCAAAAGAGTGCGTGTTAAAAATCTGCATTCTGCATTTCTTTTAGTATGTCTATTGTATTTTGTCCTTTGTTGATTTGCACTTTCAAATTTAATACCCAACAGTAATGATGGTTTGCATGGTATTATGTCTTCTAATCTGAATTAAGAATTGTCACCAGCTATTAATATAATTTCAAAATGCATTAAGTTTAACTAAATCATAGTGACTGAGTCACCATGAGTGATTTACTGGTGCTTCCTTTAAGTTTTAAGGTTACAGAAAAAAAAAAAAACTTTTTATTCATCCTTAAGACTGAATCAAATCAAATTAAATAGTATTACCACTCAGAATATCTTTATAATGTTTAGAAATTGCTAACCCTGCTCAGATATGAATTTTGTATTCAGATTCTCTGTTTTTATGGTATTGGGAACATATTAAAAGTTTACGACGCCACCTGAAGAACCTGAATAAGACAGGGGATTTAAAAATCATTTATAAAAACAAGGAAATGAGAATTGTTTGGAAAAAAGGGAAATTATTTATTATCATCTGAGAACATGATGCTATTAGTGTTTGAGGATTTAAGGGCTTCAAAATGTTAAAGAAATAAATAATTGAAGCCTCAAACTGCTTAGGCGAAATGCAATAAATTGGCGATTTATCCCTTTTTATTTTGATTTATTTTTGGAGTCGGCTTTCACAGTATAGATTTCGAAATATCTTTCGTCTGCTAATGTAGTTTTATTTTAGAACCGGCTTTCACAGTATAGCTTTTGATTTATCTATCATCTGCTGTTGTAGTATTTTCCTTGGAAATCTCAGTGTCATTGCCTATCTTGTGCAATGTTTTTTCTTTCTTATTTGCGTATTTTATTAATAAAACGCGGTTGTAATTATACGGCATGAAGTTTTTCTATTAATTGACATTATAAACTTCTCCATTACTCCAGTTAAGTTCCGTAAATGTATCTCATTCAATTCTTAATTTGAAGTTTCTTATACGTAAATCGAATATAATAAACAAATTCATCAAACGGTTTTTTTATATTTCCTATTTGAAGAATTCTGGAGTAAAAAATAAATCAATGATTTTTTTAAAAAGAATATTCCAATCGCTGTTAGATTTCTTAAAGTTTTCTGTTGCTATTTTTATGATTGAATTTAATTTAAAAATTAATAACGCTTTAAATATTTATCTGTTAGAAGCATTATTTATCTTACTCTAAGTTTTGCTTTTTTTTTTTCTGTTTTTCATTGTTATAATGTGAGAACATGATGCTATTTTGGCTTGAGGCTTTGAGGTCCATCCTTAGATTAATTAAGTTCCATTGGAATCAAAATAAGGAAATATTCCTAAAATAGAAGATGTCCTGTTATTAGATAATAGAGAAAATAAATTAATTAAAATAATTGTAACTAATGAGCATGCGTAAGACTTCTGTAGCGATGTGAAAGAATCGAATACATTTCTCTGCGAAAGCAGCGCGATGGAGTTGTCTATAATATTTGAGTTAATTGAATGATTTGTTTATTATCTAAGAAACTGCGAGTTTATTCAAAGTAGATTAGAAAACAAACAAACTAAAAACTACGAAATTTAATTGGATCGATTAAAAAAAATTCAACCTTGATTTTATTGAATGAGTTCGTGAAATTTCACCAAAATTTGTTTTAATAGGGGAAAACAAGCACTTATTAGTTTTGCTAAAAGAGGAAAAGATACAAGATTGCTTGCTTGTTCAAATGAGTCGTCAGTGATGTACGACTTGTTATCTAAACGAAATACAGAAAAAGATGACGTCAGATTCGAAAACGTCATATATAATGTTCGAAAATAAACGATTTCGATTTTTTTTAATTCAAGAAAAATAATTTTAAATTTTTATGGACATTAAAAATTTTGTTGCATTATACGTCCTTTATTGCATTCAGTGATATTCTGATAATACTTTTACGTATGTTCGTTCATATGAAAATGAAAGAGGTGAAATATGTACATTAGGCCGTACAAAAAAGTAACTTATTTGGTAAAAATTAGTTCCATAAAATGGATGGCGAAATATGAATTGGCAAAAATGAATAAATAATAATAATAAAAAAATCTTTCTATGTAATTAATAATTATTCGTTTTTTTATTTTTAATTAATCATTAAATGATTTGTATGACGATAACAAAAATGTTTTATCTCGCCGAAGTTCTTAATTTTGGATGATTTAGAGTTAAAGAGTAAGAGTGGTAATATATCCCCTCTCCCTACTTAGTATATAAATTTTGTCTTGAAAATTATGGATTATAAATAGTGACAGTTTAAAAAGAAGTTTTTTTTTTTTTTAAATCATGCCAGAACATGATGTTTTGACTTGAGGTTTTTGAAGCGATTTGAAGGCAACAAATAGAAGCCTTAAAATCCATAGACAACAAATTGACTTTAAAAAAACACACCTTGAAGTCAGCTTTCACAGTATAGCTTTTGAAATATCTATCGTCTGCTAATGTAGTTTTATTTTGGAGTCGGCTTTCATTGTATAGCTTTCCTATTATTTATTGTCTGCTGATGTAGTTTTATTTTGGAGTTCGCTTCGACTCTATAGCTTTTGAATGATCTATCATCTGCTGTTGCAGTATTTTCCTTGGAAATCAGTTTTATTGTCTAACTCGGGGGACGTTTTTTAAAAGTAAACCAAACAATTTTAAATATTTTTTGTTTAATCGATAAAGATTTTTGGTTTAAGGATAATTTCAACTAATTAAAATAAAATTATTAGAAAATAATGCAGAAGATTGGCACATTTTGCGATACTTTTAATATGTTATTTCGAGTAATATCAAATTATTTTTGCTTCTAAGCTAACAATTTAACTAAATTGGTTGATTTATTTTGAATCATGATTAGCCATGAATATTATTGAATGATTTGAATTAAAATATTAATGTGAATAATAAATCTCAGTGAAAAAAGATCGAAATTGTGTATCAATTCTCTCCAAAACTCGATTTATATCTTAATTCATTATTTAAGTGGTTTATGTGAAGTGTTTTTTTTTTAAATCTAATATTTATCTGAAGCAAATCGGTGCACTCTCTACACTAAGTACATTATATTGTTCTATTATCCATTGTTCATTGCAGTTCGTTTGTTTTCTTTGTGATTCTGTTAAAAGAAGGGAAAAAAATGTGAACAGACAGTGTCAAGTCATGATAAGTTTCATTTTATCATTGAAGAAAAACAAGTTTGAATAAATTATCATGCAAGTTATTTATGATCAACGTCTAACACTTAACATTCAGTATAACAATAAAAGTAATTTCGAATAGGGTTCTGTATGGTTATGGTATTATATCTTTGATTCGATAAAAAAAAAAAAAATGTAGACTTTTGAATTTTGGTTCCCTCCAGTCTCATGTGTATATACAAGCTTATCGTAAGCGGTTGTGTATCTCTACAGGCGTATCATAAGTGTATGTTTATCTACAAGCGGATCGTAACTTTTCATTTTCTCAATACCGATAAGTTTTTCTTAATTATCTTCAATTGAAAGTGAATATAATAAAACGTGCATATGGATTTTTAATATGCTTATGGTATCCGATTAGGTTGAAAAGGTGCTTTTTCCGGAAAAATGTAAATTTTTTAAATTTAAAAATAAAGTTCAAACTTCGTAGATTCTGAAAGAGATTTTATTTTTAATATATGCAAGATAGAAATATAAATACAGTAATTTTAATAATACATAACAAATAAAAAGGAAATCGAAAACAGTGATAAATTTTAACCGAAAGTGAGTGATTTATTTTATTTTTACCGTAAAACTCTCCAAAATAATATTTAATATGTTTATATTAACTCTACCTATTCAGCTGTTGTATGCTTATTTTTGTCTTTTTTATTAAAAAAAAAACATGAAAACTACATTTGTTTTCAGCGCATTTGGATAAACTAATTTGCAATTTAAATATTTAAATACATTTTCCTGAGGAATGAATATGTCACTGTTTTTTCACTTCTCGGAAAACATTTAAGAATCAGTTCAAATAAATTTCATGAAATTGGGTATGCATGTATCCAAAATCATTAAGGATGTGATGAATCGATGATTTTAAGGTAGCTTCATTTAGACAGATTTTACAGATATTGAAATCTTGGAATGATTTTTCCGAAAGACTGAAATACAAAAGTGCCGAATTGGTTGCAACTCGAACAACGTTTGAACTTCTTTTACATGTAGTATTCTTAAATAGTTCTCTTACAAAACTTGATTTAAATTTTTGGTAATGATAGTTTTATTATTATACTTTTCTGTTTTTGTCAAAATCAAAAAAAGCATTTGTTTTACAATGAAAGATAATGAGCAAATATTATGTGAATACAGAAATAAATATTAAAATTTAAAAAATGCTAATTTAAAATAAATTTTTAAAACCTTTACAATAAAAACTATGCATTATAATAAAACAGAAAATAACCTTGGATTAGAAAATATGCAGTTTTACATATGGATACATGGACAAAGGCGCTTAATTCTTTTGGCTATGGTGCTTAAAAAGTGCTTAATTTTTGTAGCATTTTCTCATTATTCACCCTGCTTCTGCATTTATTTCATTATATATGCGTGCAGTTATATACCATCTTAAATCCTGCATCTTAAAAGTATTTAATTTTCAACATTTTTTTAGAGGGCAAAATTTACTGAATTTAATATATTTATATTAAAGCCTCCTTTTTGCTTTTTTAATTTTCCAGATGTGCACATTTATCAGTTGCATCTTTTATTAAGAGTGTGTCGATGCGGGAAAAACTTACACCTAGAGATTTTAAAAAAATTTTACAGATATATTTTGATATGAACCTTAGAGCCGTATTTTATGAAATTGTGATTAGAATTTGATTAATTAAAAATTAAACGAAATTTATATTTTTCATCAAAAAATTTACAAAAATATTACTTCGCAAAAGATATTTTTTCGTCATTTTAAAATTTAAAATTTTTTCTTTTCAGTAATACTATTTATGTTACCGTATTTTTTCATCTAATTTAAATTAACTTTTAATAATATTTTTGAAAATACTTAACAATATTTTCGTTATCATATTGAAACTCGAAAGGTTTTTTTTTTGTTTCTATTAATATTATCTGGTCAATCTCATGTTTTGATCAAGATAGGAAAAAAATGTTTATTTTTCAATTCCTACTATTAGATTACATTTTTCCTATTTATATAAATATTTATATATCTTGTTTAAATTTTCATTCGTTAATAAAATACTTTTTATTCATCTACACAAATTCAGATACATTTTTTAAAACTTGTGGAGGATGACACCTGATGTGAATATAATTTTTTCAACTATTTATTCCATTATTAAATTAAATTAATTTTTAATACTTTAAATAAAGTTTTAGCAATTTGTAATGAAAGTTGAAATCAACAGGTAGTAAGTCGCTCAATTGGTAAAATGCAAGGATTTCAATATTTTTCACGTGACGGTGAAGAATACGAGTTCAATTCTTGCGAAAACATTTTTTTTTTTTTTTTTGATAATTATGAGATAAGAAATTACTGAAATTAAATTTTTCTTTGTTAAAGTTGGAATTGAATTGAATTTTTAAAAATTTCTTTTAACAGAAATCTGTTCAATGTGAAACAAACTTACTATATATTTTTTTAATACTGGTTGGAGTTATATTTAACGCTTAATTTCCGAAGTAAGCAAGAAAGAAATTTTCTTATGTGCGCACATTTTTAAACACAGTCGATCTTTTTCGTAATTTAATTTTCAATTATTTTTCTAAAAAGGTTATTACTCTTCCAGCCTGACGTTTTGGCAAGTTTTTTTTTTTTTTTTTTTTTATTTGAATAATTTTTTTCTATTTCATCATTTTCTATTTTTTTTTTTCGTGCATTTTTAAACACATTCGATCTTTTTCGTAATTTTATTTTCAATTATTTTTCTAAAAAGGTTTTTACTCTTCCAGCCTGTTTTTTTAGCTTTTTTTTTTTTTTTTTTTTTTTTTTTTTTTTCCTATTGAATTAGAATAATTTTTTTCTATTACATCATTTTCTATTTTTTTTGTTCGTGCATTTTTAAACACAGTCGATCTTTTTCGTAATTTAATCTTCAATCTTAAAAGGCTATTACTCTCAGTCTGACGTTTTGGCGAACTTTTTTTTTCACTGAATTAGAATAATTTTTTTTCTATTGCATTATGTTAGAATATTTTTTTTTTTTGCTATTACATTACATTAATCATGAAATGCATTTTGCAGTATATGCAAAACTTCAAAATAGAATTACTCTTCTCTCTATCCTTATAATTTTTATGCACGTTGTTTCGAGTCAACAAGCTTGTTATTGGATTAGTTAAAGTTTAATTCTTCTCTTTTTAAAATTAAACTTTGAATTCTTATGAAATGGCGGGAAAGCAGAGATGCATTTATAAAATGCATTTATAAACCGATGGACAAAATGGCACAAAGCTTTTAAAATAGCTCATATTTGTAATCGAAATTTTGAAGCTAAAAATACGTCTGAGGAAGTCATTAGGACTAAGTGTCATATTATATTTCCTTATCAATAAACCTTGCGAACCAGATGGTCGTCAGAGATAAAGTACAAATTTTAATATATACGAGTTTTAATAGTTTTGTAGGACAGAAAACAAATTTTGATGAAGGATAAAGAAAAGATTAATAATATGAAAATATTATTGGAAATAACAGTTTCGCGGAATTAATTGGATTAATTTATATGTATGCATTCAGCAATACCCAACAAACTTGGAATTATATTTTGAATTTGGCAGCATCTCTGTTATTCCGAATGATTTCAAAACAGCGGTCCATTGTTTATTTCCTCGCAATCCCTTTAATTGTTTTTTTAATATTTCCTTCTTTGATGCGTCTGCTTCTAATCGCATTTTCGATCAAATTGGACACTTTTGGCGATTAGCTTGCTCGCCAGAATTATTGATTTGTTGGCTGTTAAGAATAATGTTGAATACATTTTTTAAAAAACAAATTCACCTTGTTATTTGATACAGCTGAGAAATACGAATTAAATTATATCACTCTGCTTCAATTTTTTTATATTAATATATATTTTATATTTATGATCCCTTGTCGTGTCAGTCATCTCAGCGATAAACTTGGCTACCATTTGGCGACTAGGCGACGGATTTAGCAATTTTGGCGACCAAATAGAAATTACTGAATTTTTTTTTAAAAATTAATGTTTGAAAAAAAAAAAAACTTAACATCAAGTGTCATCCACCACGAGTTATAAAAAATGTATTGGAACTCGAATGGATGAATAAAGATTGAAAATTTAAACAAGACATATATTATATAAGGAGAGTGTGAAGAGGAGTTGAAAAATAACGTTTTAAATAGTCACCATTAAATAAATACTAATAGTATTATTATTATTTTTTAAATTCTTTTTGCATAAGATTGAAGTCTTTTGCCTCTCACACCACCAAATAACGCAGTTTGTTTATTGTATATAGGGAGAGTGTGAATTAATAGTAGGAATTGAAAAAAATAAACAATTTTACATCTGAATTTTAATATTGGCAAAAGCATGGTAGAATTTTTTATTGATTGGATTCGAATTTCATAGTTTTTGAGCATTGTGTATTAAATTATATTAAAAAGTTATTAAAAATAAATTATATAGAATTAAATTAATATTATTGTCTGGCTACCTTTTTGAGTTGTTAGATAATACGAAAACTATTTTTATAAGATAATAGTTTTGGAAGATGACATTCGATGACGGAACGATATCAGGGCCATCCATCTAATGAGAGGACTCCTTCTTTACTATGTTTTAACTGTTGCAGAGAAGATGTCATATAATAACATAGATGGTTTGGTTATAGAAAATCTACAAGTTATCTTGTAGTTGGCAGTCAACATGTTAAATCCCATAAATAAATCAGCGATTACCTATGGAAATAACTTGTACCATTTACTCACGCTTAAGCCTATTTTCACGCAGAAATAGACTTCTATTTCATACTTTTGATTTCTTTTAAACTTACTTTCTTGTGACTAAATAGATCTTAATGAAGTACCTTTCCTGAAAATTTCTTATATTTTATAGTTTTTTTAATTAGCAAAACATTGAATATGTGCAGTCATTAAAAATGTTCATAAAACGGTATAAAGCCTTCGTATAGTGATATGTTTAATTGTTGCCATTGGGCAATAAACAATCTGAGCGATTTCTGTGCAACATGCATTAATATTATATGTATGTGTATTTATTTGTCAAGGAAATGAAATTAAAATGTATAAGATTTATTTTCAGTTTTACATTTTATTCCTTTTTCTACTAAGTGTTTGCTTCTGACAAATAAAATCGGTTTCGAAATAGTTTCACATTAGCTTAAAGATGAGGTAATCTGTTATTCAAATGGGGAAGCAAAAAACAAAAACAAAAAACAGTGCAATTCCTGAGCTTGATTTTTTGGAGTTGTATAAGCTGAAGTTTTAGCGAAGACGGATGGTCTCGTGTGTAGAGCTGAATCAAGCCTGTCGTTATCAGTTAATATATACATAAAATGAGAATTTCTTTACATTTTTTGTGTTTATGAAAGGTGTTAGATGTAATATTGTTTTCACTTCCTTTTTCTTTCAACTTTTTTTTTTTTTTTTTTTTTTTTTCGGATTTGCATGGTTTTCATTTTTTACATGAATTTAGAAAAACAAAATTCACCTTTCTTCCATTTTAATGTGCTATTTTTAGCGCTTTCTGCCACTACCAGCGAATTTCGCGTAAGTGTAAGTGCCCCTTCTTGTACCCCCTAGGGTTACGTGTATTATCATTGAATCCTTAGAATTAAAATAATTTGTTTGCATTTTCTGCGTAATTTGCATTTGTATTATTTATGTTTCGAAAAACTCTTGCCACTGTGTCATTTTTCGTTCGCAGAGTCTACTTTTCCTTCTCTGAATTTTATTATTACTACTAGGGAGCTTCGACCTCTGCTCGTTAATGTTCGCCAACCCCAAGGAACTGCTAATGCAGTTCCTCTGGGATGGCTTCGCTCGCTCGCCATCTACTAAACCACTTTGGTCTAGCAAAAAGATAAATTGAAATAGTTTATTCCGAAATGCGATAAAACAATGAAAGACATAAAAATGAGAAGCAGAAAGTACGCTCGAAAATGGAACCTTAGAAAAGTTCTTTGCAAACACAAAAAAACTTCTCATTTAAGAACTATATACATCCACCACAGAAACAAATCCAAAGAAATTGTGCTTTGCTCTCAATTTTTCAAATTTGGGAACCACTGAAACAGAGTTAAAGAAAAATTATATTTCCAATAATAATAATAATAATTGTTTGAAAGCAGCTATATTCAAATTCAGTTCATTCCAAAATAGAATTAAAAAAATGAAAGAAATAAAAATGTAAGGTAAAAAATTCACTCTGAAACTGAACTTTTGGAACGGCTGGATTTTCTTGTGTATGATTCATGAGAATTTTCATTTGCCCTGTCTTCTCTTTTTTAACGATTTCTTTTTTAAAAATCGACACTGCACGACTTATACTCATTGTTAAAAAAAAAAAAATGTCCGTTTATTTTTCAAACGCTTTCGCTTGAAACCTTATCAAATCGCGTGTTGATGTTACCAAGCAAGGTCGAAGTGTGGCCAAACTGCGATGAACAAATTCAGCCTGATTTTGCGTTCCACATAAGCGTTTTATTTATATATAGATAGATTTTTTTAAAACCTATTTTGAGTTTATCCAGGCACAAGGAAAAAGAGCTCTTTGATGGTTCAGTTCACGTCGCTGCTTGATTGCAAAAGCTGTATAAATTATTAGTAGTGATCAGTTTCAAATGCGTATTTTGTGGCCTGAATCTCATACTGATTTGTGTGCCGTCCTTGGATATTCTTCTTTATTTAATCTCCAGTATTTTATCATTAACGTAAAATTTAAGTAACTACAAAAAATGAGTTTTTCTTCATTTAAGAAACAGTTTTTGAGAAAAAAAAATTATATATTTTAAACCAAGATTTTTAATTTATGAATCGTGGGTCTAAACGTTTCGTGAAATATTCGGAGTTTTATAAAAATTGTGGTACAGGGAGCAGAAAAGTCGGAACAAGTATTCGAATATAATTTCATATGTTCTAATGCATGCCTTCATAATAATGGTATTGTGACGGTTGGTTTGGTTTTATGTTGTTTTTTTGCCGCAAGAGCCATGCTTGGCTATACTGCTATATTGGCATTGTTATATTAGCTATATTAGCATTGCTCATTGAATCTGAAAGAGCTTATTTTTGGTGGTGTTACATGGATATTTTTGTTTATATGTCATCAAGACAAGACCGTACACCCATTTCCCTCCGCCATAGTGTTTTCGAGTTGTTTTTGTTTCAGACTGGAAAACGGGCATTTTCCTAAAACGCGGTTTTCGAACTCGGGGTGGTCTGATACATGAAGATTCGTTAAAATCACTCGTTCGAATTTTTTGACGATTACAATATTTCCACTATACTACATATATGAGAACGTAAAAGGTGCATAGCATTAAAATGAATGCTTTCTTCCGGACGTTTACCTTCTTTTCTTTGCTACTTCGAGATATCTTTTTCGACGTGGTTCATTTCAAAGAGATGTCTCAGAGTGAATAAATTTGGATTTGAATAGAGACTTATTTCCCGTCTGAAGTGAAATGAAGTTCCCTTGTCAATAAGTCTTTCCAAACATAGAAATAATTGCTTATTTCAAAGTTGTTCCACACGTGGCTAGCCAATATTATTAAATTTCGGGTTTTAATCATATCAGTATTGCATCTGAATTGCCTTCAGTTGCATAAATTATGGACTGATTTTATATTTATGGAGAAAATCGAGTCATCGCCCCGAAACTGATTTTATGGAAAACGGCGGCCTGGTGGTAAGGTCTCGGCTTCGGAACCGGAGGGTTGCAGATTCGAGGCTTGACTCCATGGAAGAACAGCCGTGTAAGCGGGTCTAGTGCACGTTAAATGTGTCGGGGTCAAACGTCCTCACGCTGTTCTGGGGTGGAGAGGGGGTGCCAGATCAGTCGTCGTCCTTGTCATCTGAACACGGTTCTAAACGACGAGGTCCATTCCAAAATAGCCCTAGTGTTGCTTCAAAACGGGACGTTAATATAACTGAACTAAACTTCACTTCTGACATACTTTATAACGCGGGAGGCGAACCTTTATAGGTCAACGTGCTATTTTCCTAAATATTTAATGTGGTACAGACGTGTCCTTTGAATAATTTTGACACGTGATTTCCGGGAATATAATAAAACTAAATACTAACTATTCAAAATTCTTTACTAAGAAAAAATTCATTTTGCTCTGTATAGCAGTAGATGTTTTAGTTATACATGTAATTGAAATTAAATTAACATTGGCTTGACTTCTGTTGTTGCAAACAAATAACTTATAATAGGATTCTAAGAGTGTGCCGCGGTCGCCTGGTTGGCAGAGCGTCAGTCTCGTAATCGAAAGGTAGCGAGTTCTGTCCTCGTCTCAGCCAAAGACCGCCGTGTTGGCTCATAGCAGTTAGGCAATATGTCGTGACTGCAAAGTTCTCCAAGTTCCCACAACAAATGATACCTCTGAATCAGGAACGAATCGGTCTCTGATTGGTATCTCAAATCTTACTAGCGGAGGGATGAATTCGACCGTCCACTAAAAAGGGTTGTGTGTTCGAGCAAAATCGTCCTTTCGCCTGAACGGTGCTCGTTAACAACGAAAGGCGTACATCTCTGCCTTCATTCGGAAGAGCTAAGTTTCATTCGGCTTGGTATGACCAAGTGGCATTAGACCGACCCAACCTGAGGATTTCACAATGTTCAGAATGCATGCTGAATTTAATTGTTGGAGAATTTACATTACTTTTAAAATCATTTCATCATTTAGTACTTTTTATTTGATCCCACCATTAGATATTGTTTGTATCTTAATGTTTATGTTAAATGAAATATGTTATTAAATCCAGTTTTTTTTTTTTTTTTTTTTTTTTTTTTTCGGGTTTTAATTTGCTGACTTCAGCAATGCGATTATCGTAAAGACATTTTAAATCGATGCAATTTTTGTGTGCTTATTAAAGGATTGACTTTTGTTAATCGGATAGAAGATTTATTAAGTTTACTACTGTAAGCTACTATAAGGATGACAGACTGATGGACATTCTGTTGTGCAACGGCTGGTGTAATCAAGACAAATACAAACGAATTGATGCAAGGACATTATCATGCTACAATATCTCGAACTAGAAATCCGAAAACAAGAGTTTTTTTTCCCCCCATAAACGTTATTATAAAGAGACTATTTCATGACATTGAGGGAATTAAAGTAATTTCTAGTTTAAATTTAATTATTGTTGCTTTTCTAAATACGTAAATTTACGTAGATAGTGTAGATTGTTCCCTTGGTAAAATAACTTGGACACAGGTTGTCTTTTCTGGGATTAATTGGTTAACATAACAATTAAAGGCACACGTATACTCCTTAGTATAGTGGGTATAGAAAACAGCACTATGGTTTATTTCGGAAGAGAGAGAGCCAAGATCACACACGCTTCTCCTGAAAAAAATATATATAAACAAGCATCAAGACCACGTGATGTTTACATGATTGGCGGCTAGCTCCGCCCAGGAAGATTACGTGGTTCAGTGTATTCTTAACAGGAATCATTTTAAGGATATTTTTTTAAATATTCTTACCACTCAAAACAATTTATGAATGAGTGCTCAGCATTAAGTAATTGGTGCTTGTTAATTTCTTTAACTTTTAACATTAATTGTTTTACTGAATAGTAAGAAATCCTTAGATCTCTATTTCATTTATTTGCAAATGATAACTGCCAGTAGAGAGCAAACATTTAAATAATATACACTTTCCAACAGTCAATTTTTGCTGCAATCGAATTTTATAAAGTTTGTGAGGAAAGCAAATTAATGTCACGTTAAAATCGTTTGATTTGAATATAAATTTAATCTATAGTATTATAATGACCATTGAAACTCTTATGTCATAAAATGTAGATTTATAAATACAAATAAACTTAATATATTATTCCTAAAAAAAGTGGATTTTGTAAATGTGTTTTTTACACTTTTTTGAAAATATTTTGAAAACTATTTGGGGCATGCACACATTTTTTTTTTTTATTCTGGCGTATTGGCGTATCATTATTTACATACAAAAATGTTACTATGTTACAATTTGCTTCATTAAGACATTTCTTCTTAAATATTAAAAGAACACTAAATTTGTGTTATTTATGCATTTATTTTGTCACTTAGGAAAATTTATTATATTTCATTAAGGTGTGGATTGAACAAAATTTTGTGAAATGTTCAATAGTTTCCAAGATATTACGAAAATTCTTAAGATTGGTTTTACGTTGGAAGCATTTTTCAAAACACACTAACTCTCGAAATTATCATGAAGATTCTTTAAATTTTATTGAGAGGCTCATTTTATTGGTTCGAATCTCTTCAATGAAGGGGAGAAAAAAAGATAACCATAGTGGAAATTTTAAGATATAAATTAATTAATCGTGTTAATTAACTCGGTTAATTAATTTCTCTATCTCAACAAACCTCTCCCCTCGACACATTTTCACCGACACCAAATTTTCAATATGTGAATAATAAATAACAAAGTCAGGGGTGTTTTTCAATTCCTACTATTAGTTCACTTTGTATATAAGTATATAATATACACAAGGTGTCCCAAATTAAAGTAACCCAATCAGAGCTTCATACTGTTGTAACTATTCATCCGAAAATTCTGAAATTTTGGGTAGGCCTTAATAAAGGGATAGGAAAGACATTTTGCTAAAAAAATTTGGTTCCAATTGTCGCCACTAGAGGGCGTATTCATGCAAACCGGGTCTGTCTTAAGCAATAGATCCCGAACCGTCGCCAATAATTCAATGTGCAACTCTAGTGCGACGTTAATTCAACCAGCCAACTAACCAAACATTTAAAACTTCAGCATAAGCAAATGTTGCAACGTTACTTAACAGCTAGCCAGTATAAAAGGAGAATCCATTCTTTGAAAACTTCATGCGAGTGTGTTCGCGACTCAAAATGGCTTTAAGTCTCAAATCAAAGTCAAATGAAATCAGTCAAATTCAAATCAAAGTCCGTCAAATAACTTTAAGCAATCTCGCTCTTTATTAGTCAGATTCAGCACCAGCAGCCTTAAGGAAATTTCGGACTTTGAAGGATCTTCGAACAGGTCCAATGACGTCTCAAGGATTAAAGAAAATAATTACGAAATTTGAAGAAACAGGATCGTTGTGTGTTCGTCTTGGCAGAGGAAGAAAAATCAGTTCCTTCAGAAGTCATTGAGGACACACACTACTGCTAGCCATGAAGATTGATGGAAGAGGACAAAACATCAATCTTCATGGATTTTATTAACGATTGAAAATTTGAATTTATATAATATATATACAGGGTGTCCCAAATTAAAATTACCCTATTCAGAGCTACATACCGCAGTAACTATTCATCCGAAAATTCTGAAGTTTTGGCTACGCCTTAATAAATTGATGGGAGACATTTTTCTAAAAGAAAATTGTTCCAAATGTCGCCACTAGAGGGCGTATTATCAACTACATTACTCATTAGCTTAGAATTAATCATATTCGATATGATGGCCACCATTGTCAGCCACCCTCTGAAATCTGAAAATGGCATGTTCAACTGTAGAGCGTAGTGTCTGCGTTGAAATATTGAACACTTGGCGACAAATACTGGTTTTAAGATCAGGCCACGTAATCACTGCGCTCTATTGTTGAACATACTATTTTCATATTTTAGAGGGTAGCTAGCAATGGTGGCCATCATATCGAACATGACTTGGAAAAATTAATGTAGTTGATAATACGCCCTCTAGTGGCGACATTTGGAACAATTTTCTTTTAGCAAAATGTCTCCCATCCCTTTATTTTAAGGTGTACCCAAAATTTCAGAATTTTCGGATGAATAGTAACTGCGGTATGTAGCTCTAAATAGGGTAACTTTAATTTGGGACACCCTGTATATATATTATATAAATTCAAATTTTCAATCGTTAATAAAATGCTTTTTATTTACCTTTTTAAGTACAAAAACATTTTTAAAAACTTTTAGTTTATTATATTTTTTTTTTATTATGTTTTTTTTTTTTTTTTTTTTTTTTTTTTTTTTAATATCAATTCATAAATTAAATTTTTCCAGTAATTTCTATTTGGTCGCCAAGCTCTGAGTTTACTGACTCGACACCCGATCATAAATAGTATAAGATATATATAAATGATGCTAGAAAATAAGTAGGAATTGAATTAAATTTTATATTACTTTTTCTTTGTTGATGCCAAATTTTCTCTGTGTTTGTTCGTAACCATCGTGTTTGACTATATTTATAAGGTCGGTCAGAGAGACTGACTTAAAATCCGATATAAATTTGCAAATTTATATCGGAATGTACCAAATTTTATTCATTGAACTGATCGTGTTTTTGAGTTATTTTCTCAGATAGACAATAATACTAAAAGTATCTTTTTCATACTCGGGCAACTCTGAAACATAAAAATCGTCAAAATTTCGAGTTCGAATTTTTTTGACGATTACAATGTCTTTTTTTTTTTTTTTTACTTCATATACGAAAAAGTAAAAAGAGGAAATTTTTACAATTTGCAGTGATAGTTGTTGTCTTTATGATTCGGCGCTGTTTAATGGCTAAGTTACGTACTTCAAATTTTTGTCTTATCGTTAATTTCCTTGGTAAGTAAGTATAGATATTTATTTTACGTTTCAACTAAATAAATAAATTACCCTACGAAATTTGATTCATAGTAAAAGGGGAAAAAACTAATAAAAACACACTAACTTAACGGAGTTTTAATTCTGTTTGTATTATTGAATAGAACTTTTAAGTTTAATAGATATTGATATCGTGTGACATGAAAACAAGTAATATAAATTTTTAAAAAATTCAATTCCTATTTATTTTCTTATATTATACATATGTTATTTACGATCGGCATCAGTAATCTCAGAGCTGGACGACTTTGGCGACCAAATGGAAATTACAGGAAAAATTTAATTAAAAAAAACCCTACCTTAAAATTAAGTGTCATCCACTACAAGTTTAAAAATATGTACTTGAACTTGAGTGGATGAATAAAAAGTATTTTATTAATGATTAAAAATTTGAATTATATAAATTAAACAACCATAAAAGTATTAAATAATTAAAACCCTTTTTTATTTTATATATCTTTGTGTATGCTTTTGCTTTATTTGGGGATGTTTTTAATGTTACTTTGTTTTAGTGTTTTTTGTTGTGAAAATCGGTGTCTCTTTTGCCTTAATTTTAAGGGGATTTTCGGGTCACGAAGGGTCAACACTGTTGGACACTGTCCAATTTCCTCACAGAAAAAAAAATCCCTTATTTTGTATCCTTGCCTGAGGGTGAACCTTGAAAAAGTTTTCAGGCAGGATTTTTTTTCTATTTGTTATAATTTTGATTATGTTGTACTCCTTACTTAGCTTATATATATATATATATATATATATATATATATATAATATTGGATAAGTGTGAACTAGTATTAGGAATCGAAAATAAAGATTCAGATTCAGTGATTTTTTTTGCCACTTTCATTACTAAGCAGTTTCGTTTCTCATGTATTTCGCTAATGTTAATGATTGCATTTCAAATTTACGAAACAGTTTCGTCTAATTGTACTGTAGGAAACTTCCCAGATGCTTCCTGAAATGCGTCTCTTTCGTAAAAATGCAACTTCCCATCCGTCAACAATCCAGGAAGTAGGAAATGATTGTCGTAGTGTTGCGAATGTAGTATCTTGTTCCTTTTCCTCTATTACTAAGCAACTTGGGGAATGACTGTTGCGTTTCAGTTCCGATACTGTTAATTTGCTCCGAATATTGGTGGACTGTTAAAATGGAGAGGCTATCAAAAGACATTCTAATCGGGACAACATTATCGAATTGGTAACTTCTGAAAAATGCCGCATATTTGGAGGTGGAGATGAAATTCGAGATATTTTTGCCGCATTTTTTTAGCAATCTAATTTTGTGCTATTATTTAATTTACTGAGGTCCTGTACTCGAGGACAATATAATATATATATATACAGGGTGTCCCAAATTAAAGTTACTCTATTCAAAGCTACACACCGCAGTAACTATTCATCCGAAAATTCTGAAATTTTGGATACGCCTTCATAAAGGGATGATAAAAACATTTTGCTGAAAAAAAGATTGTTCCAAGTGTCGCCACTAGAGGGCGTATTAACAACTATTACACATTAGCTTGGAATTAATCCAAGTCATATTCAGTATGATGGTGACCATTGTCAGCTACCTTCTGAAATCTGAAAATAGCATGTTCAACAGTAGAGCGTAGTGTCTGTGTTGAAATATTGAACGCTTGGCGGCAAATACTGACTTTATGATCATTCTTGGGTAGTCACGGCCAACCAGATCTTTCAAATATCCCCAGAGCCAAAAATGGATTACGGACTGGGGATCGGACTGGCCAAGCATTACTAAAGTGGAAGCTTATTACTCTTTCTTCTGTTAAATGCGTTTTCAGAATATTTTTTACACAATTTGCAGTGTGTGGAGTCGCATCATCCTGCATAAAAAGCTTTCGGTCAAGACATTGGCGTGATTGTAGAGCTGGAACAACAGCATTCTCCAACATCGCTGCATATCGCTCTTTCGTGCTAGTGTATGTCACTGCACATGATGGAGTTTGTTCCTCGAAGAAGTACGGCACCAGAATAAAAGACGCATTAAATCCACACCATCCCGTTACTTTCGGTGACTCTAACGAAACATCTAGGGTCGAGCGGGGATGTCCTGTAACCCGAAATCGGCAGTTATGCGTATTCACCGTGCCATCTAAATGGAATGTTCCAATGCCATTCACAATCGATCTCACACCGAGCAAGAAACTGCAGTGAGAACGTTAATCGTGCGTCAAAATCTGGTGGATGTAGCTGATGAACAAGTGAGATTTTGTATGGATAATATCGTAGGATAATTCTGAGGATCCTATGCACAGTGGAAAGGGGCCTATCCAACACTGTTGCGACATGGCGAACACTTCAGCTATCCATGAAGATTGATGTTTTGTCCTCTTCCATCAATCTTCATAGCTAGCAGTAGTGTGTGTCCTCAATGACTTCTGAAGGAACTGATTTTCTTCCTCTGCCAAGACGAACACCCAACGATCCTGTTTCTTCAAATTTCGTAATCATTTTCTTTAATCCTTGAGACGTCATTGGACCTGTTCGAAGATCCTTCAAAGTCCGAAATTTCCTTAAGGCTACTGGTGATGAATCGGACTAATAAAGCGCGTGATTGCAAACTTTAAGTCATTTTGAGTCGCGAACACACTCGCATGAAGTTTTCAAAGAATGCATTCCCTTTTATACTAGCTGTAAAGTGATGTTGAAACATTTGTATATGCTGTTTTAAATGTTTGATTAGTTGGTTGAATTAACGTCGCACTAGAGCTGCGCATTCGGTTATTAGCGACGGTTCGGGATCTATCGCGTAGGACAGACCCGTTTTACACGAATACGCTCTCTAGTGAAGACATTTTGACTAAATATTTTTTTAGCAAAAAGTTTTTTCCATCACTTTATTAAGGTGTACCCGAAATTTCAGAATTTTCGGATGAATAGTTACAACGATATGTAGCTCTGAATGGGGTAACTTTAATTTGGGGCATCCTATATAAAGAAATATATAAGATTTAAGAAGTCATGTTCTACAGATAGAAGTGTTACTTACTATATAATAATTAGGCGTCAATTGAGGCATTTTGCGGCAAAAGAACACAACAATGTGAGGACCATCTTTTTGACCAATTTAATTTCATGTTTCAACAGATTTTTAATTAACACACACACACACACACACACACACACACACACACACACACACACA
>JAPMOQ010018071.1:52980-69194 GCA_026543055.1 Argiope trifasciata
ATATACTTATTTATTTATGACACTTTTTTCCTTAATTGTTATTCCAATGTTACAAATATCCCTTCGAGGTATGCATTCTCAGCCAGCAGAGTGTGTCGCTATCAAATTTAAGATGTGTTTTGTAGAGCATAATTTCTGCATTATTAACAGAGATTTTGACTTCCTTTTTGTTGCTTTAAGTAATTCAATTGTCATTTGAACGGCAACATTTTTAAGCTACTTAAAAACTGTTACCTATAGGCCAAGCGTATTCTTTGTATTTCCTTAATCAAATTTGTGCCTTGCTTCAATTATGTAAGTGCTAGTAAGGAATCTAAGAAAAAGGTACGAAATCATTGAAATGTATTCTGCAGCAAAAGATAAGTCAATGTATTTCCATTTTCCTGATTAAAAGGGAAGTACGCTTTTCAAAGATGTGATGTCAGTATCTAGACGGATCAGCTGAGACAGTTCCGAATTTTTAATATTTGCTCATAATATTTCTCGATTTATTTTTAATCTAAATCTATATTAACCAGCGGGTGACCGAGCTCCGCTCGGAGATAACAGGTATCGAAGCTAACTCGAAGATTTAAATTTTCAATTGTGATTTATCAGAACAATACATGCCATAAGAAAATTTGTGAAACCATTGGTGAAAAGATAACCGGTTAAAGTGCACCATTGTAAACTATTCTAAACAAAGTTAGAGTTTGGAAAGGGAACTATTCTATACAAAGGTAAAGTAAAGGTAAAGATTGAAGTGTGTTGAAGTTCAATATTTTTGACAAATTTATTTAGAAAAACCAAACATATATACATACATATTATAAACCTATAACAGCATAAACATAAAACTTTATTAGTTCGCCATATTGGCTATAGATGGCAGCACATTACCGCTTGAAAATTTAAGTAGCCATTATGGCGAACTAATAAAGTTTGAAAATATCCTATCTGTAACTCCGAACTGCTCGACCGTTGCGCATCAAAACCGGCGTCAATCGATTCCTTGTGGCCAAAAACCCCAGACCCCCCAAGTTTACCGGAGTTTATTAATTCTGGGGCGATTTTCGACTTTCAACCATTCCTCCTATTATAGTATTAGATATTATAAATGTGGACGTTTGGATGGATGGATGGATGTTTGTTACGCAATCACGCCAGAACGGCCGACAGAATTGAATGAAATTTAGCACATAGAATATAGATTACTCTTTATTCCAGTTCATTGAGTGGTTCATTTTTTATTCATTAAAAACTAACCTTCGTAATAAAAAGCTGTCAGATCCCGCCAAAGATAAGTAAGGCTCCTGTTTTTTTTTTCTTCTCCCTCAACAGAAATGTGGTTAGGCTTAGCAGAATTTCAAGCAATTATTTCAAACGATTCTGTTTATTTTTTTAGTGTTTGATGTATTTAAAATCAAATGTTGTTAATGAATCGATCTTTTGGATTCATTCTGAAGTACTTTTAAATGAAAAGAAAACAGAATAAGGAAAATAAAAAAATAAAAACATTATAATCTGTATTGCGTCACCTCAACTGGCGTAGGAAAGTCAGACACATGCGTTACGCTAACTGGCATTGAAAGTTCGCCCGTGATTGCTGACAAATGTGTTTTCATTTAAAATAAAAGTTTAAAAATGGTGTTTATTATACTGTTGTAGCTATCTCAACCTCGATCCATAAATAAAAGGGATTTGACCTGATTTTAAAGAAATATGGACTTGATTGGCTGTTTCGTTTTGTTTTGGTTACACAATGTAAATAAATTGTTTTTACGTTAGTTGCATATTTTTGTTATTAAATTGTATTTATTTTATATATTTTTCGTATATGCTTATACTACTTAAAAATTTATCGTTTTTAGATTAGGTTAAAAAAAATTTGATTTGTCATTGTTTGATAGTTTTTTCGTTCATATACAAAACACAAATACATCAAAATTTTCACGCGAACAGAATCGCAGATAATAGCTAGTAGCTAATATTAAAAATATATTGGTTCTTGAACCATCCATTTTTAATTAATTGTATGGAACGTCTTAAATGATTAGTGTAATTATTTTTTATTTTAATTCTCAACAATTACTTCGATACAATTATTATTGGAACTCGGCTAATTTTTCACCTGCTTGTTTGCTATTGTGTTTGAGAGCCATACAATCTTCCCACTCTTGTGGAGCGGAAGTTTTGAGACTGCAACATCCAGCTCAAATATAATACTAATCATCTGAATGACGGGGTCCGGTCCCAAACAGTTACCGAATGGCTCCAGAACAGGATTTTAAAATAATTAGTAGCAGTTACATAACTCTTATCTTCTCTTTTGGATACTAGATGGCGATGCCTGATAGGCTATCCCATATGCCATCCCATAATGCATTGCGAAGTTAATGAGAATGAGAATGAGATGTGATGCTGTACTGATAAGCTGCGTGGGTGAATGTCTTGTCTCTGTGTTTGTTCCGTGTGTGAATGTGATTATTAAAGAAATGTTCCTGAAAACATGAGTCCCGTTGCTTCCTGCGCAGATCCTAATAATCAACATTACACTCAAATTTAAAAACTTCATCGACCGACTTCGATATTTTATCGTGGAAATGTCTTATATAACATGCGCTCTAAAGTATTTTTCATCTGTGCGTTATAATTTTTAAGCATTATCGATTTACAATCATGGATGCATTATAAAAGTTTCTAAAATTATTCTCTCATTTCGTTTAATATATTAACACAATACTCGATAATCATTTGAATTAAAAGATTTTTTTTTTTGAGATATTTTTTATTCTTGTCTTAGTGGCCGCAAGATGAGACAGTTATTTCGATAACATCAATCGCTCCGTAAGTTGCTTTCGCTGCGACATATTTGCAGCATTTCGCTTAATTTTTGAATTTACCACCTGCTCTGAAATCGCACGGGAAACTCGCTTCCTCGAAAAAATAAAGCCCGTTTGCAAGCGGACGACGGTTATACCTATTACATTCTCAATATTGATTATTGGGGTATTTTCCCGTTGTACGGACGCAACGAAAGAATCGCCTATGAGTCAGCAAATAATCGTTAGTTGGGAACAGATACGGTCTTTTCTATGAAGGGGCCCAGGTGTAAGAAACCATTTGGGGCCCTAATTATTTGTGAAGTTTCTAAAAAAAAAAAACACCACGAACGCATATTATTAATGCATGTTTATTTAATGCGTGATTTTTTTTTTTTTTTTTTTGCTAATACATCAATTACTTCAGAAAGATTTAAATTTTTTGCGATTTCTTTTTACTCTGCTTAATGTAGCAATGCATTTAAGCGTTCTGAATACGTGCTTGACCGAAGATAATTTTTAATTTTAATTTGCTGACAAAGCGCTCAATACTTGCTGTAGTAACGGGCAACGTAAAGAAAAGTTTTAGCACAATTAATACATTTAGAAATAACTCATTATAATTTTCTATTTTTTACACCCTTAGGGATATTTCCTAGGCGTGGACATGGTTATATGTAACAGTATTAAATAGTTAATAGACAGAATTATCAAACTATTATATGCTGTACTATAAGTTATTACCAAACAGGTGAGATACGTGATTATAAATCTAATTACTTATTTTACATTCGTACCTTAGACTATATTACATACTATGAACTTCATTTATATCCAAGTTCACCGACTTCAAACTTCTTCCTTGGTTCTTTTCATTCCGGTCATGGCCGGCGAAGCAGTAATGCAATGTGCATTGCTAGTAGTTGATCATTCAATTTATCTTCATTTTACTTTTTGTTCGAGCAACTTAATATAAACAAAGATACATAGATGCAGGCGCAAAAAATATTACACTAGATTCAGAAAAAAGTATATAACTGATGATTTACAAGTCCAAATGAATCCAGCCGCAGGCCCAGAAGTCGCGGTGTTCTGTCTTAACATGTTTGAAGGGGATTTCAATCAACCCTCCCTCCTTTTATTGGTATCGCCACGATTATTGGTTAATAACAGCGTCAACCGACTCTCAGCCAGTCACATGGAATCAAGCTTGTATACTTTCAGTAAGTGCAGAAGCTATTATTGCCCAGAACACTATTTTAATTCTTAATCGCATTGGGGGCTCTTCTCAGTCGCGAGACCCGGATGCATAGCACCAGCCGCAACCCCCAGATGGCCGGTCCTGATCGGAATAAGTGAAAATTGGTCAAAAAGTCACCAAAAATGCAATATTACTTCAAATTTCACGTAGACTTGGCGACTTAGTTCACATTGGTGACATTTGTTTTCGCATTCGCTTCGTTTGGCGTTTTGACTAGCGTTTGGCTCACATTGGCGACGTCTTATGCCCGTATAACGGAAAAGTACCATTACTGGAACTTTACTTCACTGTATCACAATTAAACTGTGTTAAGACAGAATTTATGATAAGAATTGAAAAGGAAATAACACTAATATGAGGGACATTTCCTCATTTTTTTAGAGATTGCAGGAAAAGTAAAGACGGTTGTGAAAATTTAAAGGTAACTTCTAAACTACGAAGAGAAATTGTTTAAAAATGTTCAGTTTATTTTTAAAAACCACCCATTTCTGGACTTGTAATTTAAATTGGAAATGCATTCTTAATTATGAGCTCTTTCTCTCTCACTCTCTCATTCCCTGCGCGCGCGCGCGCGTGTGTGTGTGTGTGTGTGTGTGTGTGATATAATTTTCTTGGTAATAAGTAAACAATATCGATTCCCACTGTACTAGGAAAGATAATCGTGCACTAAGAATGACCGGTTTAATCAAGGAATCGACCGTTTTTGTGTCATAAATAACTCGTGGTTACAATTATTCTGAATTTCCCGTTGTGGAGAGATGACGAATTTCACTCAGCGTTCAAATGTCAAATATTGTGTGTTGCCAAAGGACATTTTTATACTGATCATCAGCTTATAGTTCCAATGAGTGGAATTAGAGTGTAAGTATCATCCAGGAAGGCATACTATTGAGGTTGAAAATTCTGGCTGAAGCCCAGTACTTTCACGAACAGGTTTGTAAATCTGACAGATGGTCAGGTCGTGTAACCACGGCTTGATCCATTGTTTGATCACCCCTGTCTGTGGACATCGATTGAGCGCTTTCCACAAATTATCCTTAAAATGAACGTGTGTCGAAGAGCCCCAAAAACAGACAGGAGAAGCGGAAAGCCGAGTTCAAATGACGTGGCCATCCTACAGGCAAGCCACGCGTTCTCCCCTCTCGACCCATCCTGCGGTTTTCTGGGTCCTTTTGATGTGTACTCTTTTTTACCGACAAATTTTCGGTAAAATTGGACGACAACAAGGGAGCCCAGTAATAAGCATAATTTATTATTGATTTATTGTATATTGGACTATTAATTTTGTGTTTACCAAATTTTATTTAAATTTTCTTGACAATTCCCGAAAAATAAATTTTTTGTGTTTGTTAGAATTCGATGTTCTTTCTTAATGATTACATTGCAAATTGGGAAATTATCAACACTATCGAGGAATACTTATGACTCAAATGGAATTATGTGTTTTCTTTTCGAAAATTAAATTAAAACTTGCTGATTATGTTAAAATTGTGCTGTAATTTGGAGCTAAATTAATTTATCAAAAGATGAACCACACAATGGGCACTGCACACAAAATGCTTGTATCCTTTGCTAACCATCAGAATCCATATTAGATTTTTTTTTTTTTAAATTCTAGTTTTCAAAGGAATTGAAAAGTATATGTCGGGAAATATATATATATAAAGTATCGCTTATATCCCCACCTCCCCTCCCCCCACCAATTTTCGCTTCGCAGTACGCAGGTGGCCTTGGTGTATGGAATGTGCGTGCTTTCTTATCCCTTCCAGTATTTTAACACTAGGAAAAGTCTTTAATTGCTTCTCAATTTCTTATTAAAATGTCTGATAAAACATTTCTTTCTCATATTTTTGTGCAGTTGATATTTTTGATATTATATATTGTGATATTTTTGTGCACCATTTTTAGAATTCGTCACGTTTTTCGCATGAGAAATATGCTTTCGGGGTAACCGTTTCTTAAGAGCAGTGATGAAATGCACTTGATGGTATCACGAAAAGACACTTGCTGTTGTATTGTTACTTAGAAAGGGAACACCAGAAGGAATTTTTTAATGTTTAATCATTTGTCCGTAATAAAACTTTTTGAACAGATGATGGCATTGTACATATTTATTAAATTTTAAAAATTGATGTGATGAGATTTTTTTTTTTTTTTTTGAATTTTAAGTTTTTTTAAAGAATTGTTTTTATTCCCTTTCCAATATAAATTCCAATTATATTGTTGCCCTAAAATTCATTTGTGTTTACATTGCTCCGTCAAATATTTAATCTCCGGATTTTCTTCTGTTGTAAACTAAAGAAGGGCCCCGTTTAATATCCGTGTAATCTTTAAATGAGCGCCCCAAAGTATTTTATTTATTTACTGCTATAATGTCTAAAAAATGGTGTTGCACAAAATTTATTTGCATACCATTTTAAAATTTAAAAAAATTGTGTTTTTTAACGATATCAGTTTAATTGCCATGCAAATTTTTATTGAATATTAGCAATTCTTCAAATATATATATATGTATTTCAGTTTTCAACAGATTTCATTGATAAACTGAAACTCAAATCCTTCTATTATTGTTCCATCAAATATTTAAGCTTGGAATTTTCTTCAATTATTGAAAAAAAAAAAAAAAAAATGCTCTGAAAGGCAGTGTACCATTTTTGCGATATTTTTAGAGAATTTATTTGCAAATTCTTTATTTGGGATAAATAGGATAAAAAATTTGTCCCAAAATAGATGAGTCCCATGACAATTCTGTTTAAAATATAGTTTTGAGGGTAGTCTCATTAAAAATAAGCATAATAAATTGTGCAAGTGTAGGGTTATTAAAGTAACAAGGTCTGTCACAGTTTGGTATTTAAAACTGTATTGTTGAAAGTATCACGAACAAATTATTCAAAGGTTTAATTGAAATGTTACAAACCAGCTGATTACTGGATTATAGCCTTTGTCGCTCCCATAATATTTACATTCAAGATTCAGCTGATTACGAAATGCATTAATTCTTAATACTGGATAAAATTTGGGGTTTTTATTGTAGCAACTTCCAAAAATGTATAGTACTAATAATTTTGCATCATCTTAGTTTTCAAATAATTATCTTTTCAATTATATTAAAGATTTTATTGTATAAAAATATTTTAACTATTTTAAATTCCAAACGATATTTCCAAAATTATTTCTTCTGCGGCAGCAACGCACCCGGTACCAGCTAGTTATATTTATATATGGGTTGTGTGTTATATAAATCACCTCTAAAATCGCTCTTTACATTAAATTCTTAAACAAATTTTTTTAACAAAATTTAAAGTTGAATGAATTAGGAATTTTAGAGTGAAATATGCAACGTCTTTTGATTTTCTCTATGAAATATTTTTTTAGGTGATCGGACCAATTATGTGAATTTGCCGCATGTCATTGCTATGGTTGGATTGCCCGCCAGGGGTAAAACTTACATTGCAAAGAAGTTAACCCACTACTTAAATTGGATTGGAATCAAAACAAGAGGTAAGCACGATGCTTACTTGATCATTCCAGTATCTGTGAATATTCTCACTGTTATTTCAAAAGCTATTCATTCATACCCTGCCTTTGTAATAATTGAAGATTTTTGTTTCAGCTCTTCATCTTATTTAGAGAATTTTGTAATTAGAAGCGTAATAGAATTTTATAATTAGAATTGCAATTTTATAATTAGAATTTTGTAATGGATTGTAATTTTTATTTAATTTGTTTTATTTCAGTTTTAATTACTTAGTTATTCAATTTTATACATCTTAATATATTGAATTCGTTATTCCTTACACAAGACTGTTCTTGACGGTAATATGTTGTTTCTATGGTAAGAAATAACTTAACTTTATAATGAATGTAAAAATAATTTATTTCTAGATTTCTTAATAAATATTAGATTAGATGGGAAATTATCTCCCCAAAACTTTTAGGCTTACTCTAATATTGGAATTATTCCAGAGAATTTAATGGTATTGGCGTACAATAATTATGAAATGTTAACTGTTGATGTGAATGCATCATTTTTACGGAATCTGTTGTGTGGTCATTGATGATTTTCCTGCCAAAAAATTCCTGGCATGCGGTTAGTAGGATCCGAAAATCTAATGTGTGTGAAATTCAGTTTTCATAATTGATTGAAATAAAAAATCCTACACAGCGCTACAGTTATAGTCATAAGATCTATTTTTAAAATTATAAACCAACAAGCGAGGAATCCTTATTGGATTTGACTCAAAATTTGGTAGGTATCTATCTATAATATAAATGTTAAATATATGAACCAAATTTTTTTATCCCTCTAGTTCTCTTATTTGTTTTGTAGTTATCATATTAACTTATATTCAAAAATCAGGACCAACAGACTCCTTAGTAAGGTTTTGCTCAAAAATTGACAGAAATCTATAAATTTGATATGTAAACTATATACCAAATTTCGTCCATATTTGGTTATGATTTTTGATTACATTTGTCATAAGACTACAATACTTTATGTATGCAAGAACATAAAAAGAAGAGAATTGCGATTTTTAGACAACGTAATTAAAACGTGTTAATTAAACCCTTAAATCATTTCTGTAATACTAGAATTGATTTTAGGGCTGAAAAAAAAATGTTTTTTATACAGATTGATGTTAAAAAAATTATATTGTATTAATTGTATTTTAATATGTATTCCTTTGTCGAAATATTCCATCAAAAGATTGCTTCAAGTTGATATTTCTAAGTTGCTTATGACATTATCTAAATTTGCCAAGTTCTTATGGCATTTTGCTTAATTCTAATTGCTCAGAATGCTGTAAGTACTGAAGAAATTTAGATAGGAAGATTGAGTATAGATTGTGGAAGCAAGTTTTTTAAATTCTAAATTACAGAGTTTTTTCAATATCTTAATCATAGAGAAAGTTAGAGATTAGCATTGTTTTTATATCTTATTGAGCTAATTTGTCACTAACGAATGATTGTTAGGTATGATTACTTAGATCATGCAATAATATACATAATAGCCCTAATGTTGCTTTACAATGGGACACTAAAGTAACTAAAATAAACATGCAATAATAGAAAGGTCACAAACTGAAAATTTTATTAATGAATTTAATTCAATACTTCGAAATTATTACAATGAATTTTATTACAATACTTCAGTACATCATGGAAGTATATATAAACATATTTTTACATTACTAAAAATCTGAAAAGCTTTTGAAACATTTTTATTATAACAAACATTTTTTATACATTTATTATAACATTTTTATTAAACAAATATGTATTTAATCATTTATTTTACATCTGATAGACTTTCTAATTAATTTATTTCTTGCTATTTCACAGTGTTTAATGTTGGTGAATATCGAAGATTGGCTACTGAAGCATACAAGAGTCATGATTTCTTCCGTCCTGACAATGCAGCTGCAATGGCAATACGAAAGTAAAAACATATTGAATATTTTGTGCTTCAAAATCATAAGTATCTATTATCTAATTTAGTTATTATATATATTCATATTGAATATTTTATGCTTCAAAATTAGAAGTATCCATTATCTAATTTATTTATTATATATATTCATATTGAATATTTTGTACTTCAAAATCAGAAGTATCCATTATCTAATTTATTTATTATACACCTCGTCTGTAAATTGACAGATCACTATCATTTACTCTGATTCATTGAATTTTTTTATTAGTATGCTAAAGTATATCAGATAATGTGAATTCATTTTGATTTGAAGCCAAATCTAAAAAAATATTTTTCTCCTTAATTGTCTTTAGTAGTTAAATAAAGTTTTTATGTGTTAAAATTATTAAAACTGTTAGGAAAATTTTATTTTTAATATCTTACTATTATTTTCTGCATCATTTTAAGCTGTTTTTTTTTTATTCAAATTTTTGAACAATTCAAATATTGTATTGCAATTGAATTATTATTCTTTGATTTAACCATGATGAACATAAGTAATTGGAATTCTGTAATACAATAAGTATTAAATTATTTGTGTTGTATTCTTTTATTGCTTCATTATTGTACACCTTTGGAATTTTGTGAATAATTGTGAGAGGGATTTATTTTGACCCTTAAACATGCAAGTAATCCTTAAATGTATGTAATGATATTTTATTATTAATTAGAGAATTTTGCTAAATGTATCAAAATTCTAATGTCTTATGAATTCTTTTTTTCATAACATGTGCCATTCATTTTAATTTTCAGCAAATGTGCTCTGGATGCTTTAGAAGATGTTTGTACATGGTTAACAAATGAAGGAGAAGTGGCGGTATGGAATTTTTTTGAAATTAAATGTTTAAATCATTTGAAATTTTTCTTTGGCTAAGATGTATTACATGAATTAAATCTTTAATCTTGTAAAATAATATTTTGTATCAAATTTTATTGTTTGGAAATACTTTATTGCCACATATAAATCAAATTATGTATTTTTATTTTTGTTAGATATTTGTAAACTTAACAACAAAAATGAAACACAGTGAATAAGAGCAGTGAAAAGTTGCACTTTGTCCAAATTATATTAATATCACTTACCATAATGTGTTATGTAAATATTACTTAAGATTCTTTAATATTTGGACTTAATTGCAAATATTGAATTGCATAATATTTCATTTACAATCACTGCAATTGAAATATTGTGAATGACAATAAGATACACAGCTTTTAATGAAGTTTTAAAAAATCTGAACTGATTTAAATTTGTGAGTTAATATTTTGATACTTTTTAGAATTAAATTTTTATTATAACTAAATTGTTCAAATCAAAAGCTATGTTTTTAACATTTTTCTACATGTTTAATTTTTGTTTGCTAATTTTAATTAAGTCATATTTAACACCATTTTAAGAAATTCAGCTAACTTTGAAGAAAAAATATGTATTTGTTTATCATTTAAAAGGTTCTTTGTGATAACTTATTAAATACTAGTTTCTGAATAATTATTTCATTTCAGGTTTATGATGCAACAAATACAACACGTGATAGGCGTAAAATGATACATGATTTGGTTTGCGAGAAATATGGTTTCAAACTGTTTTTTATTGAATCTGTATGCAGCGATCCTAGTATAATTGAAGTTAATATCAGGGTATGTATCAATAGAAACAAAATATATTAAATAATAATTAAATTCTCATGAATATTTTATTTTACTGTGGGAATTTAAGTGGAACTGCAGCCTTATTGCAGAGTTCCATTTTTAGAATCAGAGGGGGATTCCCTTGAGAATGCTTTCTACCAAACAGCTGCTATTTACTTAGATGTGCTCATTGTCAGCTGAGTCTGATGCAGATGTTTCTTGACTGAGGTGCAAAAGTCATGCATAGTCTTTACTATTTGACCATAGTTAAAAAGAAACGTCCATCTCAAAATAGTTTTGTTTCAAATTAAATAATTAGTTTTTAAAAATAAATTTGAATGATCAGTCGTAGACTCACTTTTCTGCAAATATTTTTAACAAATGCCTCAATTTGGACTAATAATGATGACATTTATACCATATCAGTTTTTTCAAAGTTAATGTTGAATTAATTTTTTATGCAAAATTTTTCTTTGAAATGGTTTGCTGTGTCATTTTATTGATTGATGTTGTTAAAAATCTGCTTGAATTATAGTCTAGAAATTCAAACTCTTTCTTGATTGTTCATTCTATTGTTTGTGATTAGAATAATTTAAATTTGAACTTGCTGTTGTTGATGCCACATGTAAGCTTAAAATCATATAGTATCAAGTTTAATCATTTGATTTTTAATTTATCAATATTAGCTGAATTATTTGAAGGTTAATTAAGATTTATTTATTTCAAAAATATTGGTGTACTTAACACACACAAAAAGCAAACCAGCATTGTATAAATAATGCTTTTATGTGTTAATTTGAGTTCCAGTTGCATTTAATCTATCATAAACTCTTTTGTCTCATCAAATATAACATCTCTTTTTCTATTTCAATTAGTTTTATATAAAAAAATACTAACAGTCCATGTGGATTGCTCTAACTTAAAATTCCTGGGCTCTTTTTATTCATACCTAAATTGATTTGCTTTCTTAAATTTTTTTGAAGTTGTTTATCCATGTGTATGGTGACACATAAATTAAAAAATATTGTGATAAATTAATAAAATTAATCATTTGTCTGTTACTCTAAAATTATAGATACCATAGAGTATTCCTCTCCAAAACAAAAGTGTTCTCTAGTTTCTATATTATATTTTTAAAAATTATGTGCAAATATTCATATTATAATAAAACATGTTTGGAACAGATATATGTATGCAAATTATTATAGCTATAATTAAAAATAAATATTGTTAAAAAAATTGCAAATTAGGGAGGGAGAACTATCTAATTAACATCCTTGAAGTAATTTTTCATTAATTTTTTTTTTTCCTGATATAAAAGTGAGTTTTTATTTATAGTATAAAACTACTTATATAAAAGAAAATTTTTGCTAAATATGTGAATTTGTTATTAAAAACAATGCATGATGTATAATTTTTTTTGTCTGTTGTTATAAATGATATTCTTGTGAAGAAGAATGTAAGAGCACAAAGGCTAATGTTTTTTTTTAAAAAAAACTGTCCTCAAAATTAATTTTTTGTAAATGATTTAGGAAGTGAAAGTGCACAGTCCTGACTACAAAGACAGTGATAAGGATGCAGCTCTAAAAGATTTTATGCAGCGGATAGACCATTACCAAAAGGCTTATCAGACACTTGATGAAGAACTAGAAAAAACTTATTCATTCATGAAGATATTTAATGCTGGAGAGAAGGTCCTGGTCCACAGGCATGAAGGTAAATTTTTCAAGAAAATTATTCTGGTTAATTGAATGGAAACATTACTTTTTTGCATTTTTACTGATAATATAATATAGTATCATCTTGACGACTGCAATATAATTATTTCGGTTTCAAGAGTTCTATTGTATTATATTAAATTAATATAATACAATGACACTGTTAAATTTTTTTTTAATCTCATAACTTTTTTTTATCTTTAAAATTTTTTAAACATTTATATGTATTAAATTAATTGTTAATGAATCTAGAATCATTGTACAATTCTGAAGGAAAATTAAATTAATGTCGAATGATGTAACTGTTTTGTCACTATCAATTAACTGTAGAAAAAATAATTTTCTTTAAAAATTAAATTAAAAGTTATTTTTAGTATTTTTTCCCCCAGTAGCAGTACAAAAATTTAGTATCAAAAATTAAAAAGAGAAACATAAATTGTAGAAAAGCATATTGTTCTTATGTTTAAATTTCCAGGGTTTTACTTTTCATATACTTTTCTGTTACTTTTTTAGGTCATATCCAGAGTCGAGTAGTTTACTATCTGATGAACATTCATATTTTGCCACGTTCAATATATCTAACAAGGGTAATGAATAAATGATTACTTCCTTAATATTTCTTCTTTCATGTTGAAGCAATTAAAAGCTGATTGTTCTGCATTTTTACAGCATGGAGAAAGTGTTTTGAATTTGAAAGGTCGGATCGGGGGTGATGCTGAACTGTCGCCTAGAGGATGGGAGGTAATAATGTAAAATATTTCCAACAAACATGAATTTTCTTTTAATTATGTGAAAAGAGTTCGCAACAGTACTGTTAAACTTTTTTGAATCCCGGAACTCTTTTTTATCTTAACATTTTTTTTAAGTAAATGTTTGGGATTTTTTATAAACATTTATATCTATTAAATTAATTTTTAAAGAATCTAGAATCGTTGTACAATTCTGAACAAAAATATTCTTATGAGAAATGTACAAAGCTATTCTGATTTTAAACGCAAAATAAAGAAATTCTGGCTTATTTACTGAATATTTGTTTATTTATACATCTATGAGCGAGAAAATTATTTTCATAATAAACTTACTGTAAACTGTAGGATTGAGGAAAATGCTATACCAGTTATAAATCATCCCTAACCAGTTTTCAATAAATTCGGAGGTGAGGAATCTTTAGAAACACTTTGCATGGGAATTGTTTTCCATTTCTAACTGAAATAAAGAATGAGTAATAATTTCTAATTTAAAGAATTATTGAATTTATTCTTAAATTATACAGCTAATTTTAACTTATTAATTATAGGCTGTTAGTTCTTGGGCAGTAGCTGCTTACCAGGCTTATCAAAATTAATTGGATTTTATATTAACAAGCTTAATTTTTCTCTAAAGGAATTATTGTAAAAAACCCTTTAAATACATATAAAATTCAAAAATTATCTTTTTAATCAGCATATTAATTGTACCTCAATCAATTTATTTTCATTATTTTATATATATTAAAAATATTTTTTTTCAATACTTTTAAATATTGGTTTTATGTGTTTCAATGATATGAATTACTCTTTATATGTTCTATATAATTAAGAACAAGTTTTTGAAATAAAATTTTATGCAAAGTGTTCTTTTCATACTTGAGACTTAAGTTCTTCAATTTTTTAAAAAAAAATTATATTTATCTATACATTGACATTTAATCCCAAACACATTTATTAAAATGCTTTCTTCAAAACCTAGTTCGGAACTCCATGAGTCATTTAGCAAAAGAAGTACAAAAAATTATAGTAAATAAAATCACATTAATTCTAAGGATAACAAATATATTTATCAAATAAGGTGAAATAAAATGCATTCTTATTTACTGTCAATTTTTTAACATCTTGGATAATGTTGTCTTCTTCCTGCCTTTTGATTTTGCACATTTTTGCAGTCAAAAATTTAAAATGTTTTTGAAACCATGTTGTAGACTGCTAATGAAATGAATGGCAAATCTAGAAATTTAGAAATTTTTTTATCTTTTGACAAAAAAAGAGAGATTATAAAGATTTGATGCATTAAACTAAGGAACTTTAAAATTAAAGTACTTTTGAAGGATTTCTCTTGAAGTTTAAGATTATTGACACGTATTTACAAAAACTTTGAGAGTTTCATAGTTATATTCTGGTTTATTTGCTTCTGTATGCTTTTCTTGGGATGATCTTTTCTCACTCTTTCTTGACAAAAATTTCATTGAATCCATTTCAATTCAAGGTTTTGAACCAAATTTAAAAAATAAGTGAAAATACCAAATTTTAATTATAAATAGCTGAAAGGTGAAATTCAAACCAATAGTTATTTTTTAATTAGCAGGAGAAAGAAAAAAATGCCATCTTAACTGATTTGCTTAAAGAATAGTTTAAAAATTTGGGAGAATGTGGCCTTGTGTGGGTTTTTGTAGTTCTGTCTTGCATTTCATTTATATCCATATGTATCTTGTCATGTGTCCACAGCTCTGAAGCAATGTATTTTAGTAGTTAATGGATGAATCGGGGTTAATCTGAGCTCAAGAATATTTTCTTATAAGTAAAATTGTTCTGAAATTGACATTACGTAATAAATGATAAATTATAAGGATTTTTAATTTATATTATTGTGTTATATATTTGATATTTAAATCTTTTTGCTTTATTCTTATGATTAATGCTTTCCAGTTTAAAGAAAAATAACTATAATGTAGGATCACAGGGTTAAAAAAATTTCAAAATTGTTTTTTGGTTGCAGTATGGCCGTGCTTTGGCACGTTTCATTCAAGAGCAGAATATTCCACGATTACGTGTTTGGACGAGCCAGCTTCAAAGAACCATACAAACGGCTGCAGAAATTGATGCTCCTCAAGAAAGATGGAAAGCTCTAAATGAAATCGATGCTGTAAGTCTTATATTTTTGCTTATTTATTTTAGAGTTAAAGTTCTTGTACGTTTTTCATATAATTGTGTAGAGAGTTGTAAAAAAGCTTATTGAGTTTTGCTTAGTTATGGGAATCTTGTCCATTTAGAATTGATAGAATTTTCAAAGATTTTTTTTTAATTTTACAGGGAGAATTTTATTTTATTATAGCTGTGAAATATCTTTCCTCTTTTAAATAACTTAATTAATGCCTTAAATACTGCAAAACTGGAAAGAAATGATACTTATGAGTTCTAACATGTTCTGTACTCAGTTATTTGTAAAAAACTCATTTTACTCTTAATTATTTTAGTTTAATTTATTGTGGAATCGTCTCCTTGTATTAGTATTATATTATCATAATCTGAATTTTAGTTATATTAAAAATTAAGTTGCTAATTTTTTCCATCCAGTGC
>JAPMOQ010018071.1:69204-109729 GCA_026543055.1 Argiope trifasciata
GATTCTTTTTCCTCCCAGAAAGCATTTATTATGATTCAATGGAATCGATGTCTCAAAATATTTATAAGTTAAAGTAATCAAGGTTTTTTTAAAACCATTTTTGCAACATTTTATCTTATTTGCTAAAATTCTCTCTATTGCTCTTTAATTTTATTTTGGTTTTGAAATTGCCTTAATCACGGTATTTTCTTCAAAGATTAATGTAACATGAAATATTGAGTGAATATTATTCGTTTGTAGGGTATCTGTGAAGAAATGACTTATGAAGAAATTCAAGAAAGATATCCGGAAGACTTTGCTGCTCGTGATCAGGACAAATTCCATTACAGATATCCCAGAGGAGAAGTTAGTTTTAAAAAAATTTGTATTGTTTTTAAAAAAAAAAAAAAAAAAATTGTAGAATTTTTTTTTCTTTTGTATATCATTAAAATAATTTGCTGAACATAGATGTATGATTAGCTATTAATAATTTTTTAGGAACACTTTTCAGTTTTTATCGAAACAATTCATTCATCTTCGGCTTTTTAAATAAATCAATTATTGATATTCTAATGTTCAAGCTAATAAAAATAACACAATTTAAGATTTATATTTAGTTCTAAACTAGAATGGGGGAAAAATTGATAATCATTAAGTTAATGATAGTTCATGTTTCTTTAATATTACTATACAGTAAAAGCTCCTTATTCAGGCTTCCTTCATTCACGTTTTCACTTCGCGGATTTAAAAAATGCGACCCAATTTCTAGATTGGCGGCTAAAAATTTCTTTATTCGCGGAACAAATAAGTACATACATCATAATAAAAGGATTCCAACCCAATATCCTTTGTAAATGCCGTCAAATGGACTAATAAAGAAAGTAAAATACATCTTATTACAACTTTGCCTAAAGTATGTTGTTACATGTAAACTGCAAACATAGCCGAAATCACGTATAGAATAGGATGAGACAGGTTCAAACAGATAGAATCAAGTGGCATTCAGGAATTGCTTGAATCGCAAAATGAAGATTTGACTGAAACCAACTCGGAGGAAATGTTAAATTCACAGCCTATTGAAGAAGACTTTTCAACAAGCACTGGAAACATGACATTTAATTTGAAAAATCTTAGTGAATGGCAAATGAGCTTTGCGATTTCTTTATGAACATTGATTCGTCTATGGAACAGAGTCTTATTTGTAAGAGAAAAATTGCTAATGTGATTGCTGCGTGTCGGTCTGAATGGAAGGAGCTTTTAAAAACTGCCAAGCAAGAGAAATTACAAAATTATACAAATCATTGCCTAAGTCTTAAGATAATTAATCAAAATGTTCAAAAACTTCAATTGAATTGATTTTTTTTAAATATATATATATATATATATATATATATATATATTAATATTTTGTCATCTAGGAACGTATCCCCTGTAATCCCATATAAATGACCATTCCATATTCACTGTTTCTGTATTCACGGCATATTTATGGAACATATACCACGTAAATAAAGATATTTACTGTACAGAAAAATAACTAAACTAAAAGGTTTGCTGTTTGTTATAACAAAAACAAAAAGGTTCCATGCATAGTACTTATTACTCTCATACATATACTATATGAATAAGGGTAAATAAATTAAAAGCTTTGTCCGAATTTTAGATATTTTCCTGAAGAGTTACTTTCAGTAAGTTTTTTAAACTGTTAGGATAATTCGTGACAATGTGTTCATAATGAACATTTTCCATTTTTTTAAAAAATAACCAGTTCTAATGAAATAATTTAAATGGAATTGCAGAGAATTTTAACTTGATTTTATTATGAATTTTATATATCAGAAGTAATTCTAAAAATATTGGTAATTCTTATTCATTGTATGTAGATTATTAATAATTTATCCAAGTAATATTGTAAAAATGTGTTCATATAAAACCTTTTTTTTTTTTTTTTTTTTTCTTAAATTTATTATTTCTAATTTTAAAAATTTATGCAAGTAACACATATATTTTCATATTTTGTTATTTTTAGAAAGTGTAAGTTTTAAGAGATTATATATATATAATAGATCTTTTTTCCCCAGTGAAAAAGGGATTTCAGTCAAAATTTAAATTTGAGATTTTTAATATTACTTTTTTTATACTTTATTTAATAAATTAATTAAAATGGACTTGTCTTATTTTTTACAATATTCTGCATTAACACATGTAGCCTCTCGATTGTTTTTGGTGATAATCAAGAGGGGAAAAGTTATTTCAAACTCCACGAACTATTAATGTTTATAACTTTCACAGTAACAGTTTTTAAAAACATCTCTCTTGGATAAAATATTTTGATAAGTAAGAGTTGGGGCTCTTTTCATTAGATTAAAAATTTTCTTTTACACATAAACTTTATGAAGTTTTGATGTAGTATATTCTGTTCTTAACATATACTTGCATAATTGCTTTCAAATTAATGATTTCTATATAAGGTGCGCCTTCATATCACTGAATTCATATCACAATTTGATCATATTATTAACTGTATTCGATTTCACTCATGCAATACATTGTTATAGCTTAATAATGAGCATATATGTAATAAAGTTTTAATTTCAATCAAATAAAAAAATCATTCATTTTGTAACACTTAATGGCTTACTGTGAGAAATATTTGGTACACTGCATGTTTTTTTTAACTAAAACTATTTTATTTCAAAATAGATTATACATCTGAGCATGACTGTGATAAAGAATGAATTTTTTATGTTGTAAATAAATATCTGCTCTTTTTTATATAATTTTTGATAATTTATTTTTCATAGTCTTATGAAGATCTTGTTGCAAGATTAGAACCTGTGATCATGGTAAGTCTTTTGAAAGTCATAAAAAATATTTTTAAGTAGCATTACAACATATCCATATTATTACAAGGATAGTTTTGACATTTTCTTTTGTTTCAGATTTGAAATGAATATAAGTATAAAGGAAACAGTTTAAAGAAAATCTAAATTTATCTATGTTTTACAAATTCATGTACTTGAATTAGTCTGAAAAAAAATTATTAAACATGTAGTATTTAATTTCTTCTAAATTTTACAATTTTTTATAAATGGCTCTTTTTGTTATTGAATTTTATCAATCTATGAATTTGGTTTGCATACTCTGCACTGTATGTTCATAGATATCTTCATTATGATAGTTCAATTGTTTCTTTTACTGCTACCTAGGAACTTGAGAGACAAGAAAATGTTTTGGTTGTTGGTCATCAAGCCGTGCTGAGATGTCTTTTAGCATATTTCCGAGATAAAAATTCAGGTATGTAACACTTCTGCTCTTTTTAAGAAAATTGTATAGGATTTATTAGTAAAATTTAGTATTATTGCTTGTAATTAGGGAACAAAAGTTATCAGAATTCTTTCAATCAATTTAATTTATTAATATGCACTCTTCTATTCTAATTTTAAATAAGTGAAACATAAATCCATGTTATATATATATATGCTATGCAATTTTGGCAGATACATGGCTGAAAAGAAGCTAGTTTTTGAATGTCTTAATTTGTTTTGCTGCATTAGATATAATTTTTATACAGGAACAAAGATACAATGTGTACATTCACATTAGAAGACATGTGAAGGTTATGATTTTCCCTATTGGTGGGTTTATTAAGAGTTTCTAAAAAGGGATTTCTTTGATATATGGTGATTTAGGCAAGGAAATCTTGGGTATTTGAAGAAGTATAAACTAACATGAGCAAATTAAAGAACAATTAGAAAAATTAGAAAATTTATTAGAATTTAAATTAAAAGATATATTATCTGGGCTTTCTTAAACTGGGTCAGAATTCCAACTCTGAGAGGAAAATTTTTAGAGATTGCTCTTCTTTAAAATTGCCATTGGCAAACAAAAAATAATTATAAGAATAATTTTGAAATATTTCTTAAAAATTTTGAAGTAACTACTTTTAATTGCATTTTGTTGCATTCATACGTTTTTATTTTAATCATGTAGCAAACTTTTTCACAAAGAAATATAACTATATACAGTAAGAGCAGGATTTTCAATTAATAGCATTGAAAATATGTAAACAATTTTGTAGAAGTTTCATACAGTAATCTAAGTTTAGCAACTGAATTATGGTTGTCTCTTATTATATAAATATATTTAATAATAAGTGGAATAGTTATCTATAATATTGTCAAGCATCTTTTGTTAAAAAAGTATTTTAGAGAAATTTTGATCTTTTTGTGTCTTTTTTTGTACCCTTTGTGTTTAGAAGAATTGCCATATTTGAGGGTTCCCTTGCATACCGTGATAAAACTAACTCCAGTTGCTTATGGTTGTGAAATGGAAATGTTTACCCTTCCTGTTGATGCTGTGGACACTCACAGAGAGAAACCGAAGGTATGTGCCAAAGGCTATAGCTACAGAATGGGATAGAATAAGTCAAAGAAAAAAAAAAGTATATAAACATATTTTTGTAGAATCAAAGATCAAGGTTTAACAGATTCATAGAATTAAGCAAATAATTTCAGATAAGTTTCAAAAGCTGACATAGCTTAAACTTTAATATCGTGACCTTTAATTATTCAATCTAGAGGTATGAAGATTTGATTTAAGCATTTTACTAGAATAACAAAATATGTGATCTGATTTATTTGCTATCAGATTTAATTATTTAAAAAATTGGCATGTTTTAAGTTGACAGTTCTCATCAAGCATATAAATGCATTTTAATTGATAAAAAAATGACTTATCTGTTGGCGATACAGTAACCTAATCTTATAAAATATGTGAAAATTTACAAATCTATCCATTTTTAAAATGTGTTTTCATTGCTGTTAATCTGATGAAAAAGTACCAAATCATTAATGCTAATTATATTTTTGAAACTAATAAATTAATACTAATTCATGTTTATGAAATATATTTTCATGAGTTGGGTAATAGATAATATGGAAGTCATAGCTAGTAGCGATTGACTCTTTTACAACAATTTAATACTTAACATTCTGTTGCAAAAGGAATGCTTGTCCACTCAATGAAGAGAAACTTATATTTTAGTTTCAGACTGATGGTGAAATAAATCCATTTTTAATATAAAATTTTAAATTATGATTTATGACTTAATTAAAAATTTTGAAATGAACCTGTGCACTAATATGAAAGTCAATGAATAATTGTAGTAAATAATTTTGCATTCTTTTTAATTGAGCTTCTTACTATTTAGTGCCATTATAAAATGTTTCATTTTTCTGTGATATTGTAACCACTTTGAATGTTTTTGTGTGATTTTTTAAAAATTATGTCTTATACTATTTGTATATTGCATTTTAAGTGTTTTATATCTGTCAGTTTTTAAAGAAGTTGTGTTGAATGTCTTACTATTTTTTGTATTGGTTATTTATTTGCTTTGGTTGTACATTATTTGTTTATTTCAATAAAGCTTATCATTGTGATGTCTGCTTAGCATGCTTATGTGTGTTTATCTTTGTCCTAGGAGATTAATTTACCTTGAACTTTGCAACTTTTAAGTTTGAAACGAAAATCGAACTCTAACTTTTTCCTTTCCTTAATAATTCATAAGAAAACCTTAATTCTTTCACTTGAATGTTACCGAGTTTTTTTTTTCTTTAAAAAGAATTTTTTAAGAAACCACATTTTCTTTAAATTTCAAATATGGTATTTTTTAACATGTTTTCCTTGCTGCTTTTTTGTATCTTGTTCGATTTATAAAATCGAGTTTTATTGTGTACATAATAAAACTATTTAAAACTCCATAGCTATTAAAACAATTATGTATTAATTTCATTTGTGTAAATTTATTTTCATTTCATTTTTCCAACATTCAATATGTTTAAATGGGAATAAATTTATTTGTCCAAAATTTGGAGCCAAAAATAAGAATAATAATAGAGAGGGTAAAATCTTTACTTTAGGAGAGTGAACAGACAAATTATTATGGAAGTAAGTTTTTGTAACTAAATGAAGTAAATTGGTACAACAGAACTTCTTCAGAATTTATTTAGTGAAAAGTAAAATTGAACAAAATAATTGCTTATATGCAATATGCTTCTGCTATCTCTCATTGTGTATGAAACTTTGTTTTCTCGTTCAGTTTTCTTTTCTGTTAAAGTGGTAAATGCATTATTGAAAATACTTCTGCTTAAGTTATCTGTCTTTTTAAGTGACATTTTGTGTACCTCTTTTTAAATTTGCTGTTTTCGACACTGCTATTCAACAAGCTATAGAAAAGCTCTTCGATGAAATGAAAAGCGGCCAACTTACAGCAGTTATAATGAAAGCTTTGTATGTTATTAATAGTTTGAGAATTAGCATTTCATGTTTTCATAATTGAATCTTTTAAAAAACCATATCTCACTTATTGTATAATAGGTATCATTTAATATGATCAGGTTTAATGTCGTCCTTTGTTTTATATAAATACAGTATTCCGTATCTTAACAAACTTATTCAAATGTATTCAAAAATATATAATGGTGTCACTAAATAATTTAATATTGTCAGATTTGAAGAACAGAATTCATTGACTCTCCATTTTCATCTAACCTTGCGATGTTTAAGAAATTTCCTACTTCACTTATAAAGGAACATTTGGGAGTCATTTTCCCTGTGGCTTAGGATTCATATTCTTTTGTGGGGCTAATGTTATTTGGATTAGTTTAAATGGCTGAATCCTAGAATGAATCCTATTGGTTTAGAGAATGTAACCCAGATCTAATTCGAAATTTGTTGAATAGCCGTAAATTGCAGTTTTAGGAAAATGAATATAGAAAGCAGAAAAGGTTTTTTTTAAAGAATAATTGAAGAAAAAATTACAATTTTTTATCGATATAAAAGTTTCTTAAAATGAATCTCTGCAATACTGTGGTGCAGTTAAAAATTTCAGTTCCTCTTAGCAAATTTTTAAAAAAATCTTATTTGCAATCAAAACCTATCAATGAATATTGATAAACCTAATAAGGCCAAATATATAAAGAATGCACTCAAGTAATGCCAAAATGAACCAAGCATTTAGTAATATGAAATCTTGCTTATAATATTCAGTGCCTTTAAAAAAAAAACAATACAGCTAAAGAATAATATGTAATAAGCAACAATTAAGTAATGTTTATTGTTTTTGTAATAAATAATAGGTAATTCTAAAAATAAGTGGAATTTATTTTTTCTGTACTGTGGTTAAAATATGTTGGATATAACTCAATTCAGTTCTTATAAATTTGTTAATGTTATCAAAATTGTTAAATATTGAAATAATTGCAGCAACTATAATTTCTATATAAGAATTTCTAGAAAAATGGAAAACGTTATAAACAATAAAATTTTAATCAAATATTGAAAAGACATTATTTATTGGTAGTTGCTTTTGGAATTCACTTATAAGAAATAGTGAAACAAAATTAATAGTAAAAATTAATAATAAGGTAGTTGGGATAATTATGTGTTATTGAAAATTAGAGCTTGAGATCAATCCCCAGCTGAATGCTTGCTTTTTAAAAAAGAATGAATTGGCTTTCTTTGCTAAAAATATCATAAATTACAGTATTTTCATCATTAACAGCTGGATACTGAAATAAAAAAATAAATTCAGAAACAGTTTTATTAAAAATTGTAGCCTTCACTTTGAAATTCTCCTTAATTTAAATGCACTTAATTAAAAATAACTAAAAATTTCCCTACTTTAAACAAGAAATAAATATTTATTGTTTGATTTTTGTGTGTTCCATTAGAAAATCTTAAGAATTACAAAGTGAGAAACACAAAAAGGAAATATGGGTGCGTTATGTATTTTGATTAATGTATAAAAATTAAATAAAATTTGAATTGAATATTCACTTTGTTTCCTATACTAACTTGAAATATAAATAAAAAAGAATAAAATGTTTTGAGTTGCTTGCAGCTTTTTGATCGTCTATTCTTTGAAAATTTTGTTTTTATGAATTCTTTATCTATTGACTTTTCTTTAATTAATTGAATTCAGATGAATAATATTTCTGTAGTTGTAAAAGATTATACTGATCTTTTAAGAAAGTTCGTAAGCTTCCAATTTGTACAGAATGAAACTGAAATTAATTTTTTAGATTCTCGTTTCTTTTTGTGAAACAAAAATAACATTCAGTAATGTAATTATTCAAATAAATTCTATTTTATTTTTCTGACCATTGGAAAGACAATAAAATTTAACAGAAGATTTAAATGAAATAAAAGTGACAAAGTCTCATTTAGGATGACAAAATTTAGAATATTTTCATAAATTCATATAATTTTAACTTATTTGCACAAAAAATTTGATTAAAATATTATAGTATTGCTTCTAAGTATTAAAAATTAATTGCTGATTATATATGTATGATTTAACTTAATAGAATCATTCATAAAAGGACTAATTTCCTTTTTGATAAATTAATATTAATTTTTAATGCCAAAATAATTGAAAATAATTTGTTCACCATATACTTCTCACTTCCTTCCCCTGATGTAATTTATAAAATTTTATTTCAAACTGTTGTATTTGTAAAATATTCATCTGTGCTTATAAGAAAGTAATTTTAGTTGTCTGATACTTTTTCTTTACATTAGAGGGAATATCAATCCTATTTTATCCTGATTTTGATAAAGATCAAAGAAAAAGGGTATATTTCTTTTTAAAAAATGTAACCCTTTTTTTAAAAAAAATTAATTATATATTTAGAAATATATTTACAGAGGATTTTCCAATTTAGTTCAAATTCAGTTCAGTTCAAAATAAGTTCCAATTCAAAATTAATAATATATTTACAGAGGATTTTCCAAGTCAGTTACACTTTCCATTTTTCATATTTTATAATTTTTCACCCATTTTAATTCAATTAAAAATCTTCTGTTAATTGTCAAAGCTTTACATATTTAATGGGGTTGTATTTTCTTGATTATTAGTCTATAGTTACATCAAGCTGGTAAGTTTTTGTAGTAAAAATTTTTAAAAAATGACCCTTAAAGATTTTAAGTTTCTTGTTTGTGGAATGCATTTATTTATTTATTTTGCTTGTTTTTGTGACAAACCTCCTGTTAATTATAACGATTCTAACTTTATTTTTTTAATTTTATTTTATTTATAATTAAAGATATCGAAATACAATAGACAATTATTTTCATATATTTTATTCTAGAGTAGATTCTATTTTTATTTATAACAGATAGCTTTTCAGTTTGTGCATGCATCTTCTATAAAGCTTTTTTATTAAAAAAATCAATACTAGTATACAAACTTTCCACAAAACAACAATTAACGACTGTTCTGTATTAGTCACAAAAGTACTAGTTTTTACCTTTCTAGACAGAATTTGCTTCGAAGTTATATTAAATGGTGATGATTGTGCTATAGTTTACTCTGTATGTAAGTTTTTCATACTGAATAAAAGTAATCAGATTTCATTACATTTATGAAATTGATTTATGAAAAATATTAGACAACCTTTGCAATGTTGATATATATGTGCAGTCACATAATAAATGTAATTGCATCTTTTCTATCGCTACATGTGTGTGAGGTCACGCCCTTTTTCCTTCTTCAAGGCACATTAGCTTCAGTGAGCATTTATGGCTGCATTCTGTTTTCCAGTTGTATTGAAAATTACTGTTATGAGGGAATCAATCCGAATAAAGAATAGGCAAATTAGTTCATGTTTATTTTTCTTTTTACTTCTTTAAATTCTTTTTCTGAATATTTTTTTTTAACATTTTATCACATTGTGTGCAATTGCTGGTCATGGACTTATCTGCCATGTTTCCATTCTCTGCTTTGTCTTGTATTAAAATTAAGAACTCTAACCACTTTATTTTACATAAATTGGACGTTACCTTCTTAAAACCCATGCTTTAAGTATCGTTATTTGGTTCGAAAACCACTTTCATCAGTTGATGGGTAGCTGTGGCTCTTAAGTGTTTGATAATTTTAGATTATTTTGTAGAATACCGACCTGCAAACAAACAAGGAGAATGGATGCGCCTCCACAAGAACTATTCTGGGGAAGTAGAATGTAAGTCATAATTCCTCGTTTAAGTCACCTGATTTTTATTTCCCCCTTTTCTAATTGTGCTAGATGTTCATACATTCTTCATTTGTTTTGCTTAGTTTAGTTATGCTTTTAATATTCGCTATAATTTTATTTATTAAGTATATAGCTGTTAATCTTTGCAGAATTGTAAACTTAACTTTAGATTATAAGTATTGTCCTAAATTGCTGAATTTTCTACTCTGACCAGTATGATTACATTTTATATGTTGTGTATTGTATCATTGCTTTAGTGCATTTTATAACACATTATTGTAATGACTACTTCTCTTCCTCTGCTTTGTATTTAATTTACCTGGAAAATGCACCATGAAATCTAATTTTCTATTTGCCTATAAAGGTTATTTCATAATTATTCTATAATTTAAAATAGAAGACAAAGAAATTCTTGATGCACATAAACAATATGAAATTTTACCTTTCAGTTGTACTTCAAAAGACATAAATATTAATATAAAAAATAAGTTGATTTTTAATTTTGTAATGCTTTATTACATATTTGTTATTGTACTTTACTGGAGAGTAACGCATAAATTTTTTTGTACTAGTTTGCTATTAGTAAAGGTTTATCAGAGAGCATTCATTCCATTTTTCTCTTGGATTGAAATTCCTTAGTTGTAGACAGTAAAATAGGTTTGTTTAAATCGTAATTTAAATTATTTTATCCAAAGTATCCTTCCCATGCACATAAATTTTTCTTTTATCAACATAAAATATTATTTATAAAGAAAGTTTTTATAAGTAATATTATGTGAATGGTTTTATATTTTAAATGAAATTACTGGCTCTTTTTTATTGTTTGAATATATCATAGTATACAGTAATACTAATTACGGGGGAGGATGTACGCTTGCCTTAATTTTATAGATTCTGAATTATATTAAACTGATTTCCCATTGATTACATTATTGTCCGTTTCATCTGTGTCTGCTCACTCAAAAATTGGAATAACTTCTAAATAACTCTTCGGAAAAACAGATAAGGTATTTAGATTGTCAGAAGTTTTTTTAAGATTCTAGCAAACCAGAAGGTATCCAAATATTCACACTAATTTTATTCAGAGATAAATTTTGTGCTCATACTTAAAATCTGTGTGAGGAATTTGGGCTTAGCAAATTAAATTTTCAGAAATATTTCTTTGCATAATCAAATTTTAAAAAATTAATTGTTATGTAAATTCAGTTTCTTTGATTGGTATAATTGAGTTTTTAAATTCTTTTATTTGTTTCCATTATCTATTTATTGGCTAAATAGTAAAATAGACGAATTTTAGAATTATTCAAACTATGCCCCATTACCAAACTATATATATATATATATATGTATGTATAATTGAATGGAAACTTTTGTGTATGAGCATTATCTTATATGAGCCTAACCTTGTATAAGTATTAAACATCATTTCTTAAATATTTAACCAAATTGTTTGATGTAAGGAAACAAATTCATCTTAATTTTGATTTCAAACTATTATTGATATTTGTGTTCCAAAAATCACTGTAAATAGCTTGAAGTCAAAAGGGGTGGCTTTTATTGAGTATGTTTCTTTAAATGAAAATGTGGTTTCTTATTAAAATAAACTATAGTGCATTTTGGTATTGTGTTTGAAATTTTCTTGTTATTATGTAGTTGCTCTTGTTTTGTTTTTTCTGCATGATGCATGCAGCAAATTATTTGATGTTAAACTATGCATTTTCAGAAGTTTATATAATACTATATACAATCAAATAAAACTTTCAATTTTAGGTTCCTGGATTCTTGGAAGACAAGTTCAAATTTAAAGAATTGGAAACTGATCTTGGACTTCAAGTTAAAGAGTTTGATGATAAAAAATTGTTTCTTTATGGCTCTGCAACCACTGTGTATTGAGTGAGCCCTTTGGATGTGCAAATCAACTGAGCTTGATTGTTATATCTTTTAAATCTTGGTTGTCATAAAATTTTATATGTTGTAGTTATATCTCTAAAGTTTCTTTGGCTTTGAAAAAATTTATTCTTTTGATTTCATATCCAAAACATAGAATATTCGAAATTGTATTTTTGATAGATGATTTTTATTATATACTGTATTGTATATTTACGTTATAAATTACTGTTTGTTTATGAGTTTTATTCTTATTATATTATTGACTTTATATTTAGTTTTGTTTTGTATTTTTAGCAAATATGATAATTTTTGGCAAAGAAACTTAATTTTGTATTTGAGATGACCATAAGCTATGAAAATTGAATTGTTTAGTTCATTACAATTCTGAAATTGGAAAAATAATCAAAATTTTACATTGTGTACAAAAAAAAGAAAAATAAAAGGATGTCTAGTCATTCATGAAATCCAAATTGAGAAGACAGAAAGTTATATTAATGATTTTGTCTATTTTTTTTAATAATCCATATTTAACTATTATCCTATTTACACTATTTTATATTAATATTATATGATTCTGCTTTCTACATCTTGCTGTGTATATAATTATATTTTTTGTTGTGGTTTATTTGTGTTTTAATTTATTTCAATTAGATTTATCCTGGAAAAATTTTCCAGAACTTACTTATCGGATATATTCAAGAATCAAAATTCATTTATTAAATATTAGAAATATAAGTATGTTATCATTCTCATTTGTATTTATTCTAACATTTTTTTTTATATATACATACAAAAATCAAAATTCATATTTTGAATAATGGATATTTTTAATGGTGTAAATCTTTGTTTTATAAGAACTAAGACTAGTTCCTGGCTATATAAAAATTGGATGAACAGAAATAAATGCAGTTTCAATACTTAAAAATACTGTATTTTTCTAACCAGTCATTCTTATTTACTAAGTTTTATCCAAAGTTATCCAGGTATTGTCTACATTTTGAAGATTAAAGGAATTTTGCATCCTTTTTTTAAATGTGATTACAATTGATTTTGTGCATTAAGATAAAAGTTCTCAAGGGCTTTTCTCTGATTCATCAGTAAATTATAATTTATTCTTAGTATTTTTAAATTTTCTAATTTAACAAGTGTTGAATTTTTTTTTTTTTTTTTTTACATTCTTATTAAGAAAATTGGCAGGAATTAAATTTCTTTTTATAATAGAAGAATGTATCACTTTTGCTTAATATAGGACAGGTTATTTTATCTATATTTTTGAAAGTATGTTTTTTTTATTTAACAGTTTTGATGAGATATATATATGTATAATATAAAAATGCCCTGCAAAAAGTCTAAGTAATTTGTTATATGATCTGGGTGAAAAAGAATAAATAATTTTTATAATGGAACGAAAATATTTTGCATTTATAAATTTTCAGTTTTCAGAAAGTAATCTGTCTTTCTACAATTTTCTAGTGTTCATCACATTTTTGAATTAGTCACATCCTTCTCTTTGATTTGTGTCAGAAAGTGCATGTATCATTTCGTAATTTTTTTTTTCATTTTATTTATACTTTTTAGAAGTTTTCTTCCATTTTTTTTTTATGCAGCTTAAGTTACAATACACCAGAATGTCTTATTAAAGAACTGATGAAATATTTTTGCATATGAATTAGCATCTTGATGCATGTATTATGAAATGTTATTAGATTCTCCAATAGCTTGCTTCCCTTCATTATTTTTTGAGTCGAAGGTTAATGATATTTTGTAAGAAAAATGTACCAATTTGCTTAGAAATTACCGTTGTTCATTTTACTACTCATTTAAAAGAAAGCTATAAAATAGATATTTCTATGAAATAAATTATTATTTTAAAGAAATAAGCTGCATATATTTCTTTATTCATTCATCACCTATTGTCATTTTTATTTTAACAAAGATATTTATTCAAAGTAGGTACAATGTTATTTCTTGCCTAATTTTAATCGATGCAATTTATATTGCTGAGTTTTCTTTATATGTGTATCTCAAATTCACAAATAGATTGAGATCGAATTGAACCAATCAGATATTATTTATTATCATTTTATATGTAGTTCGTGTTATTTTGTTGAAGCTTAAATTTATTAATTTTCATCAGCTAAATGCTGTAATTAATTTAAATGACATATTATTTATTTATGAGTAGTTAAAAATTAAAAAATGCATTCGTATAGTATGTGTATACATTTTAAAACCAAGCACTACTTAGTCTTACTTCTTTAATAGTTGTCAATTATGTTACTTTAAAATAGTGACTGACATTAATTATAATCAAGTTGCAGAATTCTTATTCTTGTTGCATCTTAGCATTGTAAAATTTATTTCTATTGCAGTTTTTATTCTTTTCCTTCCTCTCAGTCATAATATCTACACATACTCCTATTGTTTCCCTTTTGCAAATATTCAGCTAGGTGATATGTACCACCATGGGCTTATTGCAAGTATGCATTGCATTTGATATATCCCTTCATGTCATATATGACGCATTCTTCAGATTATAATAATGAATTTGGAAGGGCAAAAATGTATCTGTATCAAAGGATTATTTCTCATAAATGATCATTATAGATTCAAAATAATTTGCTTCTTAATGATTTACGGGAATTCCATTAACTTTTTTTGAATGTGTTTGCTTTGTGAAATCAAATAAAGGCTCAAATTCCTTGACATTTAAAATATGTTTGTAATTAAATTATTTTTCATAATTTTGATGCTTTGAAACAAAAGTATTGAAAAATGTGAATTAATCATAAGATGTGAACATTAATGAAATCTGAAGGGAACAATTCATTGGCATTAACCCTTTGATAACTGTATGAGCCAAATACTGGAAGATTTGCTTTTGTTGATTTATTTGCATGGACCACTTTTAAATTAAAACATTATTAAAGACATTTTTTAAAAATATCTGAGAAGTTTATCAAATATTTGAAAAGTTATACTGCAGTTTATTATTCATAAATTCAAAAGTGAGATTTATTTTGAGAAATGTAGAGCCATGCAGTTTTTTTTTTTTTTTTTTTAATAGGAGATTTTCTTTTAAACTTTTTCATTTTCATTTAATGATAATGAGTAGCCTAGTTTTCTGCTATTTTTATAAGGTAAATAAATTTTGAACATTCTAATGTTTGAAATTGTTTTATTTGCATAAAAGTAAATTTTATATGCTATTTAAAATATCTGGGGCTGTATTTTTAATACAGTTTGAGCTTAAAATTGTATTTTATAGTTTTTATTCCTATACTAAAAGTAATATAATTTTTTTGTAATCCTAAAGCTATTCAAGACATTTTATTAAATCAAGTGTCTAATGGCATATATTAGTTTCTCGTAAATAAATCAAAACGAGAAGTTAATTACCAGTCTTGCTTATTGAACAATGTATATGGAATTTTAGATTACAAAAAAGTCTTTAGTGCTCTGTATTTATAAATGTATATTATATATATTTATTTATAGATAAACAATTTTATGTTGAGCAAATTGAAAGGGTTTTTTGGGAGGCGATGGGGATAATTTATTTCTGTGAATTTTTGCATGGAAGACTTTATTTATCAATTGTTTAATAAACTTTTTAAAAGTTATTTTTATTATAGATAAAATATAAATTATACACTGAATTGTTTACTGTGACTTAGCTTCCTTTTAGTAATTAGTTATATGTGAATGATTCTGTATATTATGTGAATGCAATCTAATTTTAGCTCTGGTAAATATAATCATAACATATAAAGTAGTACAAATATTTATTTTCCACACCAAGTCATCTAGATATATTCCATTTGTTTTTTCTTTTGCTGAGATTGTTTTGTAGTAATGTTCCTACTAGAAAAAAATGTTTGTTTCTATTTTTAATATTTTAAAAGCTGGTGATAGAATTTTGAGTGGAATATTATGAATTTAGTATTTCATTTTTACTATTGCATATTTAGATGCAATTGTTTATTTTAGTGTATGACATTCCCTTTCTTTTAAAAACCTTGAGTAGTTATTAGTTTTCAATTCATAATTATTTATTTTAGTCAACTATAGTTGCAAAAGTGTTAAGAAAGCTTATAAGTGTTTTATAATTAATGGCATTGTTTTTCATAATAGTGTAAAAGAATATGTGAAAATTTATAATTTTCCTTTTAAATATTTGTTGTTTTAAAAAGTGATCATTATTATTTAAAACTAAATCCTGTTTATATATATATATATATATATATATATATATATATATATATATATATATATATATATATAATTTATCAGAATGTTTTTCAAGACTATTTGGCTTGGTATAACAAGATTAGAATGTGCCAATTTTATGTACTTGAAAGTTATAAGCTTCTTAAATTTTGATTTGTTCTGGGACTGGCATAAAAAACAAGTAAAAAAGTGCTTTTATTTCTTATATGTGTATTTTTAAAAATTGTTACCATTTAAGTGTATGATTTTTTCATAAAATATTTAGATATTTCTGAAAATAAATTTTAAAAAATCAGTTGAAATGAATTGCATATTAATAATTTCACTCATTATCCAATTTTTCTATATTCTTAATTGTGTTAATTAACCTTTGATAAACCAATTGTAAAATAAATATTCTATCTCATATTATGTAATATTTCTAAAGTTACTTTTTAAAAATTTAAGCATATATCATTTAAAAAATTATTTTAACTTGCCTTATTAGTTTGAATGCTATGTAAATGTAATCATTGAATGAATGATAATTATTGTATTTAACTAATGTAAGAGTTACTAATTTTTTTAACTATTTAGCAGATGTATATTATTATTATTATTTGATATAATTTATTAAACAAAGATACATTGAATGCTTTTACTGCCTTTAGCTATTTCAAGAAGTAACTAGATATTTTATGCTATAACAACAACATATCCATGGTAACTATATTTATGTTTAAAACATGTATTGTAATAATTAATTATGCATTTCCAGATTAATTTCTTTTACTGTGATGTTGTTAATTTGATGTATATCTATTTATCTTTGGAATTTTAGAATGTTTCTATTCTGTTGATGGCTAATAATTTCTATTGCCAAATATATCTGGCAGCTGGGCATTTATTGTTGAATCTGAAAAACTATGTATACTGTGCATGGAATATCAAATAAAATTATTTGTTTTATATTTGTTTTGTTTATTTCTATAAATTATTTATTAACCAATTAACTATATTTGACCATCATAACATTAATCCAAATCTCCATTTTAGTGCATTTTTTGTGTATGCATGTTTTACGTGAAAATTTTATATTTATGTAATTGCAAATTTTAGAAGCAAATATGTATACATTGAAGTATAGTTATATTACATTGATAATAAAATAATTTATTTTATGAAAGGGAACCTTGATAACTTTTTAAATTTGTGTATTGATGTAAAGGGATCTAAATTATTTAAATTTTTAAATGTTTATTCTTTAGAAATCATATAATTTTGTTGAACTTTTGAATTTAATTTTTTTTAAAAGAACTCATCAATCTAAGAATTTTTGTAAGTTTGTTGCAAAATTTATAGTAATTTATAATAAGAGCTTTTACCTTGTATCAGTATATGTACTCATCAGAATCTGTTTACATTCCATAAGAATTTTTTAACTAAATGTTATGAAACTTTTATCTAAACATTCAAAACTAATCAAAAATTTAATAACAATTATAAATGTAAAAGATATCAATAGTGTTAACCACATATTATTTTAATATAATTTCCTTGTACATTGTTTTTGTTTTGTTTTGTTTTGACCAATGAAAAATTATTTTTGTTTATTTCTTTTATAATATTGATGACATGCTTTTTATTTTGAAATGAATTTGTTTGTGAAATGTCGAAGTTGGGGCAAATATAAGTGAAATTTTCATTTTCAATTTATTCATGTTTCAGTATATTGCACTATATTCCCTGCAATGGATTCGAAAATTTCATTAGAGGAACCTATACTGTCTAGCTATACAAATTGTAATTTAATCAAAAAAATCATATTGATAGGGTTTATTTTTTTACCTACATCAGTCTATAGCAGCAACTTATTTTCAATTTTTTTTCTTTGAAATTACAAAAATAGAATAAAGTGAGAGTTTTATCCAAAAAATAAATAACATAACTAAATGTTTTTTAATACTTTTTTCATTGTAACAAAAGAATGTATTTTCAACTCTTATCTCTGAATTTTATGAATCATTTGAAGTATGTTATTATGACTTTTCTCAAGAATAATGAAAGAAATTACTTTGTAATTGCGCAACAAGTTTATATATAATTATAAGCTCCAAAATATCAGCATTTTAATTACTTTGAATTAATATAATATTATAATCAGTGGTGTTTCTTTTTTCTAAGGAAAATTGATTTTAAACATGAAATAGTATGAAAATTTATTTTTATTTTATAATGTTGCTGATTCGAGTTATAATTTTTTTAAAAAATTTGTGTTTGACTCGAAATTGCACAACATTTTGTAATATAATAAATTTTATTGGAAATAGTTTGTATTTACAGTTGCTTTGTAAACATCATGCATTTTATTTAATTGCATTTTGGATTGCACGCTGCTTTGATGCAAAATTCTTTTTCTTACAAAGTGTGCTACGAATTCCAAAATTAAATTTGTATACCATATGAACACTTGAATTTATTTCATTACATATTTGCCTTGAAACTTAAGAAAAAAAAGTATATAGCAAAATTCCATTATGCTTAATTAGGGAAAGATGCACATCATATAATTTATTCTGATAATGAGCTAGAAGTAAATTTTTCTGAAACATCGTTGAAGTGCTTGATTGTATTTTTAGATATGCTTTTTGTTACAACACAAAAGCTACCCATTGGCTTGTGTATGGATACATGACATTCAGTTTTCTCAGTGCAGAATTTTCGCATTTTATAGTGTATATTTTGGTCTATTCATCAGGCATAAATGTAATCGGTATATGTTATACACATCAAGCGTGTATTCCAAAATTAATTTTAAAATCCATATTATTTATATTTAGTTGTGTCACAACAATGTATCCAGTTTAAAGCTAATATTTGAGGATGTGCAGTTTAAACTTGTGATGTTGATGTTGTGTGTTATTTTCCTTTTGTTGCTTTAAAAATCTGACATCATTTTCCAACAATAATTATTAGAACATTCCATCAATAATTATTGCTTAGTTATGGCATATTTCATAATAAATGAATTGTATCATATTATTCTATGTGAAATGGTATTTGTTTCTATGTTCATTCTTTTTACCAAAATTGTTTGTCAAGAAGAGTTATTGGAAGCAGTTGATAGAATTTCTGATTTTTTCAAATTTCTTTCTAAATAGATTTAATTATGCAATTTGGGATTTTAGTTCATTACTAAAATCTCTGCCCAATTACAATTTGCTTTTAAAATAGAAACTTGCAATTCTTTGCACAACAGAAGGCTTTGAATGCAATAGTTTATCTTGAAAAAAAAATGCAGTATTATAATTTTTCTCTGTTTATTACTGAAATATCTGCATAACTATACTCGGCATGTGTTCCCTATCACATAACATCAGATGCAATTTATTTAAATTTAGTACTGTAATTTGTGCTCTAATATAATATTTTCCTCATGTTTCTTTTCAACATCTTTTATTGAACATGGCTTGTTTAATATTTGGTGGATGGAATTTTGCATTCAGTTTTCATTTCTTGATAGTTTGGAATTTTGACATTAAGTAACATTGATTAGAAATAGTATCTAATATTTCAGAATTTAATTTTCATTTCATTTGTTCATTAAACTTTTTGTCTCATTTAAGTGAGGTTGCTAATATTGAATTTGAAAGTAAATTGACTACAGTACATTATTATTTCATGGTATTTCTGCCAATAACTTATAAATTAAAGACCAAAGTGTAGTAAATAATTTACAAAAATTTTTACTTTTAGTGTCCTAGTGAAAGTATGCTTTTAAAATTTCTTTTTAATAAATTATGGTTTTTACTATTCTCTATGGTACTCTCAGCTCTTAAACTTCATTTCAGAATTGTGATCTCCAAAGATCCACAGAAGATGCTCTGCAAACAGTTCCTGAACACCTGTGATTCAAAATAGTAGAACTGCATTATACAGACGCTTCTGTAACTAACTATATCACCATTCTGGAGTTATCATGTCAACGAATCGTAGGAGATCCCTGGCCATTGTACAAATACCTTTTAAAGAAAGAGCAATAATTGTTGAATTTTGCTTGTTTTTGTAAATCATTAGTCCAATTGCAACTACAGCCAAGAATTTTCTTGAATTAGATGTCACTTTTCTGCTAGCATATCAATCACCAACATATGCTTGTGTAAAACTTTTTAGAATGAGAGGTTACTCTACTTAATGTATATTGGTAACATGTTAATAGAAAAATATCTCATTCTGGCTTCTATCAGGTAATGAAATGTATACTAAATTGAAAAAAATATATATTTATTTCGGTTCATTTGTAATGAAATGCCATACGTGTAAAGCTCTCTGTACATTGTCTGAGAGAAGTAATGTTGCAATTAGCTAATTACAATTTTAATTATTTCTACTTAATTCCTGTAATTTAAATTGCTCAAGTTTTTTATTCGATTTTTATATTTCACAATGTTTGTGCCATATAAATTGTTGGGATATTTTTAATGTGTTTTTTGTGTACATAATAATTTTAATAGTTTCTATTTTCTAGTTTTAAATCGTTATGTGACTTACATAGAATATAGTATTTTATATCATTCTTTTTTTTCAAATTATTAAAGATTTTTAATAACATGTGCAATATAGCTTAGAATGTGTAACAAATTGTATTATAATGTAGGATAGAGACAAAAAAATTATACTTAAAAGAGAATTTTATTTGTAAACATTTCTTTTATATCAATTGTAATATCTGTTATTAAATTATTAGACTATCAAACAATTTCTTTTATAGCATGCAAACAACATAAGTACAAAAATGCATTAACAAACAAGCATTGAATTTTACTGAAAAATATTTCTTTACTTCAGATTTAAAATTACAAAAGTGCTTCACAACTTCCAGAAGGCCACTTTTAAAATGTGAAATAAGCTGAAATGTGAGTTATTGAACTCGTAGTTCTGCTTACCACCTACTTAATTTATGCATATCTTAATTTTATATGTTGCACTGCATTTCTTAACAACATATGTGTGCATATACTGCTTTAAGGTCTTTTTGGCCCCACTTTTTCAAATAAAAATCTTTCCTTAAAACAAGTAAATTATTTTTAATCTTTGTGATTTTTCATTAATTTGTAATCATTATCATGTCTAATCATTCTAAAGATCTGACTCTTTCTATATATCCACTCCATTCTTTATTCTTAAATAGCAAAAAGTAATTTTTTCTTTTTTCAATATATATATATATACACATGCCCCCTTAAAATTTCATTTTATTTTATTAAGTTACAAAAAATTTATTTATTTGCCAAACGATTCTGTTATAGTTTAAATTCTAATAACTGTTTCTTTAAGGAATTGGTATCGCAGACACTGCCATGCTTTCTATATTACATTCATTTGTACCTCTTCGTATTCTGAAATAACCGCTTTCACCCCATGCTGTGCCCCAACTATTTTTAACTATCCAAAACTTTTCTCCAGTTTTATTATCTATACCATATCCTGTTATCAGCACTCCATGGTTAACAAGGTGGAAAGGGTTAAATTTAGCTCCAATGCCTGTATGGTGGTAAATGCCACCACTGTAGAGTTGGAAGTCTGGATATACCTCAAATGCCACTGTTAAAGGCCCATTCTTCACCAAATCTAGCTTCATTAGTTCTTCATTGCAACTGAAAAAAAAAAATTGGAGTTCATTTCTATTTTATGAGTTAAATTATGTTGTGAGGAATGTTTGTTTTATGTCGTTTGTAAAGATTTTGAATATTGTTATTGATTTTAGAGTTTAATATATTTGTTCAATTTTATTCCATCAATGTATTCAGAAAGGCTCAGAATTAAATATATTTTTATTTTTAAATTTGGTTTATGTTTTTTATTTGACAGAAAAAGAGGATCTCAACTATTCATTTGCTATTATTTAATCTTGGAAAAATTTTATCCCTTGGAACTTATTTATTGATTGGAGAATGTGTAAAATTAAAATTTTATATAATTGAATATATATTAGAAAATAATTGGCAGTACATTATTCATGTTTGTAAACTGTCTGCTATAAGCTGAATTATACTGCATTTAGTTTATGGTTTGAGCATATAATTTAAGCATAATATTTTGTTAAACAATATTATAAAATTTATTTTTTAAAATTTTTGTTATAATAACATTTTTGTGATTAGACCTTATAATGCCTTTTAAACCAAAGCACCATCCATATTTAATATCTATTTTTCAATAATATTTTCTAGTGCTAAAAGAGGATTTTGTATTTTTGTTAAATGCTGTATTAAAGGCTAGACCATTTTGAGTTCGAATTAACAAATTAGATTTAAATATCTTTAGATAGAATATGTGACTTATTATTTTAAATCTTTAAATGGAATTTCATCAAATTATTAGTAAAATTTCAAAACATAATATTTTCTAGAAAATGATCAAACAAAAATAATTTTTATTCTATCTTAAAATTCCAAAATGTATTTTCTAGCGAAGTAGATATTGTAATTGTTTTTTTGTTGTTGTTGTTGTTATTTCAATCTATTTTTAAATATAATTTGCAAAAATAATTTTCATTATTGAAACTTAAATTTCATTGTTTCATCGAATTTATAAATCATTTTTTTCTCTTCTGCTGATAAAGATAAATTATTTTTTCTAACCAATAATTTTGATTAGTTGATGTAAAGTTGCAAGAAGTGATTTTATAACATATAGATATCACATAGGATTTTAAATATCAAGTGATTATATACAGGTTTATATTTTTCATGTTATACTTGTTAAGTAGACATTGGAAAGAAAAAAAAAAGATTTTTTTACAATTTTTAAATCAACAGATTTTTAAAAGTGCATTTCAAAAGAAAATGTCATTTCTTCTTATTTTAACAGAACCAGCAAAATTTGTTATTCAGAAATTCAATATAAAATAAAATATTTTTCTAATTACATGTTTCAACTAACAAGGTAATTATTATAATAATATAAACCATATATCATTTCAATAGCTAAAATTTTTTTTTATGTATAAATAAAATTTTTAACAAAAAATTAAACCATTTTAGATATTTTGCAGCTTATGAATGTAATCCCCTCCACCTTGTGTTGTTATTAAGAGCATATTATTATTCATATTTCAAAATCATATCTAGTTTGTGCGCCCGAATTATTTTATTTGTGACAAAGTATTTCTCTGGTAGCCATAGCCTTTATTTTCTAAGTATATGTATTTGGCATTTCATGAGATGCTAACTTTATTTAGTATCTCAGATGAAGTTTTGCATTTTAGATGAAAGTATTTGCAGTAATTATTATGTTATAATGTATTTAAATGTATCGCTTGATTAGTTATGAAATGGGAAATTATTATTTAAATGAATTTCATGCTTTGACAAAATAATTGATTATCTCAATTAAATCTCAAATTTTTTAAAAATCTAAGGGCTTACTTAAATCGTTACTTAATTAGCTGCTACAGAACATTGAGAAATTTTCTTTTTATTCATGAATCAAAATTAAATTCAAATAATAAAATTTTTAATGCACTTCGTTTTTACATTTATTCACGTTTAATTCATATTTGATTTTTTTGTATCGATTTACACTTTTAAAGTATCAAAGATTGGAAAAGTTCAATAATTAATTTAAAGATAGATAGCCGAAAGAAATTACCGCAGGTATGGAAAATGTATATCCTACGGATTAAAATTATTTTAAATATTATTTAGGTTTCTGCATATTTTTAATATTAGTGCTCCGTGGCATAAAGTTCCATAAAAAGTGGAAGAATTGTGCGAAATGTAATTCTTTTTAAAGGTTGGGGGGCGTTGTTTCGATCAGACATGCCTCAGAATGTCCATTGTTTAGTCTCGATCAGATATACAAAAAAAGGATTAAGAATGCAAAACTGTGGAGGGAGTTTGCTAATGTGTGTTTCCAGACGCAGAAATGGGTTTCTAAAGGGGGGAGTTGATACTGAGTTCTTCCAAATGGTCACGTTAGCACTTTGGCCCCGTTAATCTACCATACGTTTTTCGTAGTATGGCCAGGTATGACTTTTGCGCCATTAAAACCCACACAACTAGCCAACCAAATGGTCACGTATGCAAAGTAGCACAGTTTTGTTAGTTGAAATGACCTGATGTTGAATTCGCAGCAGTTTAGTTATGTAAACGTCCCACTTTTAAAGCAACACTAGAGCTGTTTTGAAATGATCGTAATTTTTCTCGTACTGGTGTCATTCTCGTCATCTTTCCGAGAACGACGCCTGTACTGGTACCTCTGCTCCAAGCTTCCACATGGGCCCGCGGTGGCCTGGTGGTAAGGTCTCGGCTTTGGAACCGGAGGGTTTCAGGTTCGACACCCGATTCCAACGAAGGACCGTCGTGTGAGGGGGTCTCTTATACGTTAAATCTCTTATATGTGTCAGCCAAGCGCCCACCCGCTGGTGTGGTATGAAGAGAGGAATGAAAGCTCAGGAGTCGTCCTCGTCATCTGACTGTGATTCAAAATGACGAAGTCCATCCCCAAATAGCCCTCGTGTTGCTTTACGACGGGACGTTAATATACCTTAACTATACCGAAGCCCTTATCACCACGGCCCCAGAATTTTTAACAGATGTTGACCTTTTGCTAGATAACTATAGAATATAGGGTTTAAAATGGTGCCGTGTTTGTTATGGGAGCTAAGAATTGCCTCGCCTGTCGCAAAAATGTCCAAATACTTCCTCTTTTAATGAAACACTTTTATTTAATTCGCACTTGCTGCAAGGATGGAATTTTATGATCGAATTTCCATTCCTTTCCTCATTTTAGAAGCCTAAAATTCGGCTCTTTTCCTATGATGATAAAATATGTTAATAATTTGAGTTCTTGATTATCAATTAATGTATTAAAGTAGCTAAAAATTGGGCATAAAACATTTTCGCATATTTCTGAGTTTTCGGAATCGAATTTTATCATTTTTGAAATCGATTAATTTTTTTTTTTCTTTAATAAATTTGTCATCTTTTATATGTTTGATTCTTTTTGTATAAATTTATTCATTTTGTTCAATTCCTACTATTAGTTTTTCTCTCTCTCTCCCTCTCTGTATTTATATATATAATATAATCTTGTTCAAATTTTCAATTGTTACTAAAATACTTTTTTATTCACCACTCTTCAAACATATTTTTTTTAAAAAACTTGTAGTGGATGACACTTGATATTAATACAATTTCTTTGGCAAATATTAATTAATTAAATAAATTTTTCCAGTAATTTCTATTTGTTTGCCAAATGGCAGTAAATTTGTCGCCATGATCTGAGATTACTCACGCAACACGTTCATAAATGAGATATATGTAATACTGGCCGCCTTTGGCGACCAGCTGGTTCGCCATGAATAATGCGCTCTAAAATTTTCAATTAAATCACATATTCATTAGCTTTGAAGTAATTCTGGGCATTGATTGGCCTGAAATTAATATTTTCTTTAAGATAATGGACGGAAAGTTCTAAAAGAACACGTTTTCCTAATAATATTCTTTAATTTTATAAATCAGTCAGTTTTAATGATAGATTTAGAGGACTGATCGATGTAGCAACTTTTATTTAAAATATTAATAAAAATATTTTGTAAAATATGGCTCACAGAGCAAACTATGAAGAAATCTCAAACTCATTATTCATCAATGCGTTGTTTGACTCAAGCTACATAAAATGTAATTATTTACATCATTTAGATCAAATTAAAAGTATTAAACAATATATATGCCTATTAATAATATTTTACAAACTGGCCATTGGACCGGAATTCAAGTGGATATCATGTATAAATAAAGATAATTGATTAAATTAATGATTAAAATATTGCAACCAATCATAGAATCCTTTGCCTTGCAAGAAAATGTCACATTTTATATTCATTTTATTTTATCCAGTCACTTGCTGAAAGTTACATTTCTTTAGATTTAATTTCAGTAACAATTGATTTTTTTTAATTTGAACTTTCGTCAAAATGATGGCAACACGGTGATAAAACCTAATTTTTTCCCTTTGACGTGCTCTTGCAGATTAAATTTTATTGTTTTATCTGAAATATATTGTTGAAAATATGGTTAAAACATTTCTTTAACAATTCGTTTAAAATAGAAGTTTAAGTTATATGTTAAAACACTGATACCATTAGAAAGCTAGTTTTTATTTTTTTAATTTTTAATCTCATGTTTGTGCGATAATATTTTCGGAAGTTATAGCGGGAAAATGTAGAAATTTCGCTTAATTTTTAATTAATTCAAATTCTAATGAAAAATTCGACAAAAGGGCTCCTAGGTGCACATTCTCGACCTCCAAGGTATACATGTACCAAATTTGGTAGCTGCAGATCCAACGGTCTGGCCTGTAGAGCGCCAACACACACACACATTGAGCTTTATTACAAGTATAGATATATATAAGAAAAAAGGTAGGAATTGAATTTTTTGAAAAAATTTATGTTACTTGTTCAGTAATTCATATTTATTTAAAAAGTTCAGTGTTTTTTTTATATATATATTTTTATTGTAAGCTTCTGTTATGTCCAACAAATTTATTTTATGAAGGTAACCCTTATAAAAAATGAAGAATAAAATCATTTGAGAAGTGTTCATTTTTAGGTTTCATAATATTAGTAACCAAGAATTACGAAATATCTTTAACTGAATAATAAAAAGCGATTAGAATTAAAGTACCATTTTATTAGTATTGTAAGAAATAGTGAATAATATTTTTTTTAATCGAATAAGAAAAGAAATTAAAAGACAGTGTCATCAAAAAAAAGGGAGCCTTTGAAAGTTGAAACATAAAATGCACGTGATTAAAATTTAAATTTTTATAGAATATTCCTTTAGGAATCTTCACAGGATTCTATGATTTTATTTTCGCACACTTATTTTAGATCTAGAAATTATTGAATGCTTACTTTTGATTTTAAAAATAATCAAGCAAATTATTAAGAGATAAAAATTAATGAATATATAAGAATAGAATGAATAGATAAGAATTAATGAATACCCCCAAATGTTTTCTTTTTTAATGAACTCTTATTTAATTCGTACTTGCAAGGATGGAATTTTATGATAGATTTTTCATTCCCTGCCTCATTTTGAAGTTCAAAAGCTCTGCTTTTTTCCTATGATATTAAAATAGGGTAATAATTTTCTTGATTATCAATTAATATTTTAAAGTAGCTAAAAGTGGAGCATAAAACATTTCGCATATTTCTGAGGTTTTGGAATCGAATTTTATCATATTTGAAGTCGATTAATGTTCTTTTACGTATAAATGTGCCATTTTTTAAAAATAAATGTATTGATTTTATACAATTCCTACTATTAGTTGACTCTCTCTCTCTTTATATATATATATATAGGAAAATAGCCCATTCGCTTTGCATTCACGATGACCATCAATGAGGCGCAAGGTCACTTCAAGTGCTGATTGAATCTAGAAAATCCATATTCCTTTTCACAGGGCCAGCAGTATGTTAGATGCTCACGAGTCGGATAGCCAAGAAATTTATTTCTTTATTTTTGCTAAAGATGGGAAAAAATATTTTCCCTGCACTAAAACACTCCAATAAAATCAATGAATAACAAATAATATTATTCTTCTAAGAATAGAATAATAATAATAAAGAAGATTATATATTTAGAAGAATAATAAATTATTTATTATTCTTTCTTATATTTAGAAAAATAATAAATTATTTATTTAGAAGGTTAAAAAATATAATATTATTCTTCTAAGAATAGAAGAATTATAAAAAGAAGAATATTATTTATTTAGAAGAAGAATAGAAAATAACATTCTTCTAAGAATTAAATAATATTTTTCTATTTATTTAGATTCTTTATTTAGAAGAATACTAAATAATATTAGTCTTCTAAAATATCATTCTTCAATTATATATTAGAAGAAAAATATTATTCTAGTATTTTATATTAGAATAACATTCTTCTTTATTTATCACTAAATTTCAATGAATGTATTCCTTATCGGTATTCCTTATAAATATTCTTTCTATCGCTTTTAATTAAACACGATAGCTATTTCAAACGATATATCCAAAATTATTTTTTCTTTACCAGCAATGCGCAGGATACCAGCTAGTTTGTTATAACCTGTCTGAGGGAATAATAATTTGTTGGCTCATTCTACCTATAATTTATAAGATAATTTTCCCAAATACCTTTCTAAAGGGACTTAAGTACGTACCCGTAATCAAATGTGTAAAACTTTTGTCTGCTATTGAATTTTAACCATGTTAAATCGATGCTAAATTTAGCGAGTTATCGATTGAAGGATATTAAATTTGGAAAAAAAAAAAGTAGGGTGCAAATGTTTTATCGAAATCGTTGATGGTGATTTCTTCGCTTGAAGTTTTATCGAAATTGTTGTTTTTTGATTTCCAAAAATAGCCAGAAGTTTACCATTCACTCTACTTACCCTCCAAAGAAACCTCCTACATAGTTATATTCCGCAACGTAAAATCTTTTGCAGTCCTTTTTGGGTGTGCAGCTACCGTCTCGACCTTCGTAAGGATAGCACTCCTCTGGCAAGGCCCCGAAGTCCTGCGCGTATTTGCCGGCTATCACGTACGGAAAGCCCCCCTCACAACCTGTAAAAGAATAATAAAAAGAAGAATATAATTGATTTAGAATAATAATAAATTATTTATTATATTTAGAATAATAATAGATAATAAAAATCAATGGATAATAAATAATAATATTCTTCTAAGAATAGAATAATAATTATAACGAAGGTTATTATATATTTAGAAGAATAATAAATTATTTATTTAGAAGATTAAAAATTATTATAATAATATTCTTCTAAGAACAGACGAATCTAAATAAATAGAAGAATATTATTTATTTAGAAGAAGAGTAAATATTATTATTCTTCTGAAATATTATTCTTCAATTATATATCAGAAGAAAAAAATTATTCTAATATATTATATTGGAATAATATCATTCTTCTTTATTTATCATTCAGTTTCAATGAATGTATTCCTTATTGGCAAGAAAATATTAATCTTAATATACCTTAGTTATATTTCCAGCAAATCTACGGATTCCAAAAGTAGCACCTTAGGTTTTTTAAAAACATTTGTGATGGAATGAAGACCATTACGATCCGTGCATTGGAAGTAGAAGGATGTATATTTTTCCGACAACATTAATGCCCGCACTTCACAGAACAGCATCTCGTCTCCTTTTTATAACAATAAGTCCTGGCATAGGGCAGCTAATCTTCCCCGTGATCTGGGAGCATCTTCGGGCATGTTTGTTCTTCATCTGAGTTCTTTCTGTGAGCAGGGCCGGCCATCTGGGGGGTGCGGTGGATGCTATGCACCTGAACCCGATGACTGAAGGGGCCCCCAGCGAAATTACGAATTAAAAAAGTGTTCAGAACAATAATAATGTGACACATACAAAAGTCTACAAGCTTGTTTCCATGTGGATGGCTGAGCATCGACTGACGCCTTTATTAGGCAAAGATCACGGTAATATCTATAAAATGGCGGGAAATATTTATGAATAGGGCAATCGCCATCAGACGTGTTAAGACAGAGTGACATGCCCGGCATCCAGAAATCGAGGCTGAGACTGGGTTCAAATGGACTTGAAAATCATCAGCTATCTGCTTTTGTTTCTATCTAATGTAATATTTTTTACAATCTTTTATATTTCCAGTTACTAAATATAATAAATGCAGAACCCTCCTTCTGAAAATTGAAATTAAATAAAGGATTATCTTCGGTCAGACATACGGGTATAATACTTAAACGCTTTTGCTGTACTATCGAAAAAGAAATCTGACAAATTGTAATTTTTCTGAAGTAATTAATAGCAAAAACAAAATCTCGCATCGTTAAACACATCTGCAAATGTTCGGGTTTTCTTTTCTTTTTATTTTTTAATTTGCAAAAAATTTAAGGCCCCAAATGGTTTCTTGCACCTAGGCCCTTTCATAGAGAAGGCTGGCCCTGAGTGGGAATAAGAGGACGTATGTTTTCGGGAACTTTTCTTTAATATCTTTAGTATCGAAAGTTTTGTATCTATACTGACAGCATGAGCTCATTGAAAATACTTTCCAATATTCAAAATCAGATTCATCCAGTTTCCCTGGAAATCCTGGGTCTTCAAAAGTTTCTCGAAAATAGGGAATTTGAGATACTATTTTGCTGGATTCCGAGTCATGTCGGAATCGGTGGCAATGAGCTTGCTGATAATGCTGCAAAAAAAAAATGCACCTTTACTTCTACAGAGACATCGCATTCAGTGATGCAAAAAAGGCAATCCAACGTCATTCTTACTCTGACAGGAGTCATGGAACGATCAAATAAATAAACTTCACGCAATTAAACCTTTTATTTCTTTCTGACCGTGTTTACTGGGGCGAGAGCTAGACGTTAAATTATCTAGACTCCGCATTCGTCACACACATTTTACACATAAATATCTTTTATTTGCCGATCAAATACCCTTCTGATGAACTGTCAAAGGATTTTAACGGTTCATCACCTTTTGATTGAATGTCTTGATTTTAAACATCATCATCTAAGATATTTTCATGTTTCGACAATGGATATGCAAATGCTTGTAAAATCTTTTTAAAAGATGCCTCTCAAAAATCTTTTTAAATTTTTAAAAGCAATTGGGTTTTACCATCTTATTTAATTCTCCATATTATTGCCATTTCTTACATCTTGTTTATAATGTTAAGAGACACTGCAATGTAATTTTATGTTAGTTTCTACTTTTACATATTTTTATACAAGAAAAGTATTTCACATTTTAACCATATGTATGGTGCAGTATGGCCAGGTATAGCTCTTGTGCCACTAAACCACACTATCCAATCCATATATTGCTGGGTAAAGAAATGAGTTCATAGAATTCCGGCCTATCCTTCCGCTACATTAAGCAGGACATTCGAGGGTGTAATAAGGATTTAATAAGCAAGAATGTATTGACGACTCTCAATTCATCGATTGATCTATTGATTGTGGAGTTGTTCTTATATCTGATACACTGAGTCACCGTCTTCACAATTCCTGCTCTGTTTTTACTGCTGAGTTAGTGGCAATTTTCTGTGCTCTTCAGAAAATATCACCATCTGCTCAGGGTAAATTTATTATCTATACCGGTAGCATTAGTGCTTTGGAGACACTTTCACATTATCAAAATCGGATGCATCCCATTGCCCTCAAAATTTTATTCACCTTGCGAAATTTAAAAAATGATGACTTCAAGATTATTTTCTGTTGGGTGCCGAGTCATGTTGGCATCTTGGAAAATGAGACGGCGGACTTGGCCGCAAAATCTGCAATGACCTTTTACATCTTTTTTAACTGGCAAAAGTTATGGGATTTGCTGATCCAAAATAAATTACATTTTATTAAAGCTGACCTTTTTCCTTGGCCTGTTCATCCTATACGTGAGGTGAATGCTAAATTGACTCGTCTCCGTATAGGGCATACGCGTTTCCCTTACAAACATCTAATTTTGGGAGAAAATGCGCTTGTGTGCAACAGCTGCCAAGTTCAATTTTCTATTCATCATAATTTAATTGACTGTCCTGTCTTTAATTCTTATTGTTCTCGTGTTTTTTTTTTACCTCGTCCTCTGCATTATAAGACTTGTTGCGTGAAAAATACCGCCCAAATATTTTTTTAATTCTTAAGAGCTATTGGATTTTCTACGTGCATTTAGTTTTTTAAAAATTCTGTTTGTGTTAAGCATTGCTAATTAAGTTCTTGCTTTTTACATCATTGTATACAATTTTCATGACTTATAGATTTAAATTTCAAGTTGACAAAACAATTCTTTACATCAATTTTACACAGTTTTATCTCATCACATCTGTGCCATTTTTTTAAACAAATGAGATCTTTTAAAAATATATCTATCTTTAATGCTTTTACCTTTTGATTGGCGCAGTATGGCCAATCATGATTCTTGCGCCAAAAAAACTTCATAAAACCAAACCAAATTCATCGAACAGACTTGTATGATACTTCGTGATATTCGTAACTTCTCTGGACCTTCCTATCAGAGCCAGAAAAAATTTAACTAGGTTCTCCTTACAATTGATATTAATAATTGTCGTTAGTGCTTTGATATACTATTTAATCTGGGGCCCTGGTAGCCTGGTTGGTAGAGCGTGAGTCTCGTACCCGAAAGGTATCGAGCTCTGTCCTCGTCTCGGCCAAAGACCGCCGTGTTGGCTGATGGCAGTTGAATAGGTCGGGACTGCAAAGTCCTCCAAGTGCCCTCCACAGATCATACCTATGGATCAGGGATGAGTTGGTCTCTGATTCGGATCTCAATTCTGACTTGTGGAGGGAGGAATGAGTTCGACAACCCCCTGAAAAGGGGACAACCCCCTGAGTTCGACAATCCCCAACTAAAACCCCCTCGAGTGTGTCCGAGCAAAGCCGTCCTTTCACTTGAACGGTGCTCGTTCACAAAGAAAGGTGCACACTTCTGCCTTCTTTCCAAAGAAAAAAAAGCCCATTCGGGTTTGGTGTGACCAAATGGCATTAGATTCACCACCACCATTTAGTCTACAACGGTACATAAAGATATGACAGGAATCTGACTTTGAATCTGAGCTATTTGGCATTGATCTCAATGATGCATGTTTTATTGGAAGTCGTTCTGCTTACCTTGTGAGTATTTGGAGCAACTCACGACGTCTTGGGGAGAGAACTGGACCTGAAGCGTGTTGTTCGTCATGATTCTGAGTCGGGCCTCCAACATGGCGAGGGAGGAGAAAGCGTAGCAGCTGCCGCAGGAGCCTGGATGCGAAGTTAAAAATTGGTTTCAAAACTCTACCTTTTTAAGCAAATCTAATGATATTGTTATTAAAAAAATTGAATCTCAACCACATCTATTTACCATTATACTATTATTACTATTGTTAATTATATTGTAAAGATACTGTTCGACGCCAGAAAACTGAAGGCACAGCTGACCTTACTGGAATATATTATTTTTATTTTCTTTTATCTATATAAATAAAAACGAATGTTTGTCTTAATGCTTTGGCCTATTTAGTGGGGTGTTTTAGTTTTGAATATTAAATAATATATATGTTATTAAATATATTGAATATTATATATACTGAATAATAAACCTATATAAATAAAAATGAATGTTTGTCCGTATGTCTGTTATGCCTTCCTAAACCGTTCATCCAATTGCGATGAAACTGGGTCAGCTTATTGTTTGCACCAACGGGATGGTTATAGGGATATCACAATTATCTGAAATTTTTTTAAAAAAATCGAATCTCAATCGCATCTATTGACCAAGGATTCATCACAAAATAACTCGCCGAGGAGACAATAGACTCTGTAGGAATGCTAAATCCAAGTGAAAGGTTAATATTTTGTAGCTATAATACGTAAATGTCATTTCAAGTTTTTCTCAGAGATAACAACTTTATGACAGATTATGTCAGAAGTTTTAAGAAGTGATGATTATGGAAATGAAGTTAAAAGTTGTAATGTACGAATTTCTTCTTGTTTTTATGTTTGTAAATGTTTTTATTGTTGTGCGTATTTTCCGACTGTGATGTTATTAATAAAAAAAAAAATTTTAAAGACAAATTTGGCCAAATCGCTCATAAAAAATGTTCGAGGAATTTGTAGTTTATGTGAGATTTTTGCAACGAATTGTTGCGTCTTTCCATACTTTTTTTTCAATTGATGAATCCGAAAAAGAGGGAAATATAATATAGTAAAAGCACCTTATTCGCGCTTCCTTCATCCGCGTTTTCATTATTCGCGGATTAAAAATTGCGACCCAATTTCTTGATTGGCGGCTAAAAATTTCTTTATTCGTGGATCTAATAAGTACATACATAATAATAAAAGGATTCCAATAAGTATCCAACCCAATATCCTTTGTAAATGCCGTCAAATGGACTAATAAAAAAAGTAAAATTGATCGTATTACAACTTTGTCTAAAGTATGTTGTTAAATGTAAACTGCAAACATAGCCGAAATCGCGAATGGAATAGGACGAGATGAGTTGGAACAGATAGAATCAAAGGACATTCAGGAATTGCTTGAATCGCAAGATGAAGATCTGACTGAAACCGGCTTGGAGGAAATGTTAAATTCACAGCCCATTGAAGAAGAGGCTTCAACAAGCACTGGAAACGTGACATTTAATATGAAAAATCTTAGTGAAAGTTTAAGAATGGCAAATGAGCTTTGCGATTTCTTTATGAACGTCTATGAAAACGAAGTCTTATTTTTATGAGGCAAATTGCTGATGCGACTGCTGCGTATCAGTCTCAATGGAAGGAGCTTTTAAAAACTGCCAAGCAAGAGAAAATGACAAAATTCTTCAAACATTAACCTAAGCCTTAATTAATCAAAATGTTCAAAAAACTTCAATTAAATCGATTTTTTTATCTATTTTTTTATTTTGTAACCTAGCAACGTATCCTCAATAATCCCATATAAATGACCATTCCATATTCACGATTTCTGTATTCGCGGCATATTTGTGGAACATTTACCCGCGAATAAAGAGCTTTTACTGTATCGTGTAAATCCTCACCTTGGTTTCTTACAGGAGAGACGTAGTTGGTTCCGCTCACATTTCTCCAGTCGAATTCGGTGGGGAGTCCGAAGGAGGCTTTCAACATCTTGATATCAATCGGGGCTGGGGCCGGGGGCCTGAAAAACCACTAACGATGTCAACTCAGTTTCATCTAGCTTAGTTATATAAAGACCTTATCATACGGCAAAATATCATCCGCACTTTTTGTAAGCAATTTTTCCGTTTCTACCCTCAAGCAAGTTTTTCGTCATCGACAACTTTTTCTAACCAGCTTGAAACTGCCGACGATAATGAAGGAAATATTGTCTGCAAACGAAATACAACCAATCATGTGGAACTTTGAAGTGACGTCGTTTGCTGACGAAAAGTCCGGAGGTTTAGTTTAGTTATAATAACGTCCTGTTGTAAAGCAACACTAGTTGCTGTTTTGGGGCAGTCATTTTCAACCACGGTTAGATGATACCTGTGCTGGCACTTCCCTCTCCTCACCACACCAGTGGGAGGACATTTGGCCTGACGTATTTAATGTGCACCAGACACCCTTACATGACGGTTCTTGGGTGGAATCGAGTGCAGAACCTGCAACCCTCCGATTCCGATGTCGAGACCTTACCATCGGGCCACCGCGGCCCTGAAAAATGCGGACGATATTTCGCCTTGTGATAAGGCCTTTAATTTCCCGTTTTTACAGAAAAGCTAGGACTGTCTTGGAACGGACCTCCTAATTTTAAATCACGGTTAGATGACGAGGACGACACTTGTGATGGCACCCTCTCTCCAAACAATCCCACCACACCAGCGAGAGGACGTTTGGTCCGGAAGGATTTAATGTGTGCCGGTCTCGCTTACACGACGGTTCTTCGGTGGAATCGGGTTTCGAACATGAACTCTTCCGGTTCCAAATCCGAGACCAGGCCACCGTGGCCTCTTACAAGCTCAAGTTTATACTGTAGAAATTTATGCGACTTACATCTGCGTCCAAACAAGTAGTCAAGTATATTAAACCCAAACACTACTAAACTTTTTTAGCTTTTAAAGTATATTAAATTTTTTATCTTTTAAAGAATATTAAACTTTATCTTTTAAAGAATATTAAACTGTTTATCTTTTAAAAATGTATTTAAGAATGAGTTATTATTTAAATATCACACTTTTAACAACAGTGACGTGAAAATTTTGTAACGAAAATTTTACTTCAATAACTAATATTATAATTTTTTAAAATTATTAATTCAAACGGGATATTAATTTTTGAATTAAATATCAAATTAATTTTCACAAACTCCTTACATTATACAGACATTATATAATTATTATTTAAAAGAAAAACGTGATCCATAGAAGGAAAGATCAATAAGATATTTATTTTAAATATCCAAAATCGATTTTCTGTACATTAAACGTAAGTATTTAAAAATAACAAATGAAGAAAAAACAAATCACAAAAATAGCATAAAACTGTTTTTTGTTGCTCTGAATTGGATAAAAATGCCAATTTTATCTTTCTTTAAAGAATGGACTTTTATTATCTCTTTCGGTTAGAATATAACGAAAATTTATACTTTTCCATTATACCGGCGCAAATTTCGCCAAGCAGACTTTTTGGCTCCAGCATCCTGGCGCCAAAAATGGCGCAGGCGACAAAATGGCTGCGACTTGCTTTAATAATGTGGCGGCAAAAGGTTACCAGCTGCGATATTCCGTTTGACATCATTATTGGTGACTTTATCGCTTGGGCCGGCGTAATGAAAGCGTACCTGAAAAAATAACATTATTATGGAAGAATCAATGGAACAAACCTGAAAACGCGCGACCCCAAGCCACCTGCTTTTCTGATCAAGGCATCGAGGGGTGTATTCTGCAGTTCTTTGTACATGGTTGCCTTCCATGACTTCTGAGCCCTGTTGATCTGCTGCACCAAACTGTCAGAGTATAAAGATTCTTTTGGTGGATACCTGAAATATAGAGATATGTGTTTTAGGTGATTTGTCGCCAAAATCTAATAGATAGACGATTAAAGAGCACAGTATGGTCGAAAACTGTGCTTGGCTTGTTACCGTAATACATCCATTCTTTCTTTTCAGACTTCTATACTAATATATAAATGTGAAAGTCTGGATAGATGTTTGTTACTCGATCCTGAATGAACCGCTGAACGGAATTAAATGAAATGTAGCACAGATATAAATTAGAGTCAAAGATAAAACACAAGCTACCTTTCATTCCGGTTCATTGAGTGGTTCATTTTTTATTCATTCAAAACGAACTTTCAAGCCAAAAAGCTGAGGCCAAATCCAGCCAAAGATGAGGAAGGATCCGGGTTTTTTTTTCCCAACAGAAATGAGGTTAAGCTTAGCAGAATTTCGACCCATTATTTCAAACGATTCTATTTATTTTCCTTGTGTTTGATTATTTAAAATCAATTGTGCTTAAAGAATCGATTTTTCAGGCTCATTTCAGAAGCACTTTTAAATGAAAAGAAAACGGAATAAAGAAAATAAAAAATTTCTAATCTGCATTGCACTACCCCAGCTGGCTTTGAAAATTCGTTTGTGATTGTTGACAACAGTGTTTTCATTTGAATTAACAGTTTAAAAATGATATGTATAATACTGTCGTAGCTATCTCCATCTCGATCCATAAATAAAATGGATTTGACCGGACTTGATTGGCTGTTTTGTTTTATTTTGAGTATACATTGTAAATAAAGTGTCTTCACGTTAGTTGTGCATTTTTGTTATTAAATTGTATTTACATGTTTTCGTATATGCTTATACTTTTAAATATATCGTTTTTAGTCTAGGTTAAATGTTTTTTTATTTGTCATTATTTGATAGTTTTTCGTGCATATACATCAAAATTTTCACGCGAACAGAGTCACGGGTAATAGCTAGTAAATATATACTTATAATAAAGCTCAATGTGTGTGTGTGTGTGTGTTGGCGCTCTACAGGCCAGACCGTTGGACCTACAGCTACCAAATTTGGTACATGTATACCTTGGAAGTCGGGAATGTGCACCTCGGAGCCCTTTTCCCGAATTTTTAATTAGAATTTGAATTAATTAAAATTTAAGCGAAATTTCGACGTTTTTCCGCTATAACTTCTGAAAATATTATCGCACAAACATGATTTTTACATCAATTTAAAGATTAAAAAATTAGCTTTCTAATGGTATCAGTGTTTTAATGTATAACTTAAGCCTCTATTTTTAACGAATTTTTAAAGAAATATTTTAACCATGTTTTACAACAATATAGTATTTCGGACAAAACAATAAAATTTAATCTGCACGAGCACGTCAAGGGGGAAAAATTAGGTTTTATCAGCATGTTGCCATCATACTGACGGAAGTTCAAACTAAAAAAATATATATATATTATTACAAATTAAATCTAAAGAAATGCAACTTTTAGCACGTGACTGGATAAAATAAAAGAAATATAATATGTGACATTTTCTAAAATAAATAATGAACGAGCAAAGGGGAAAAAAATAGCTTTTATTAAACTGTTGAAATCATACTGACAGAAGTTCAAATTAGAAAATAAATTAACTATGACTGCAAATTAAATCGAAAAAAAAAAATTTAACATTCACCACGTGATTGGATGAATTAAATAAATATTAAATATTATGTTTTCTAAAAAAGAAATACAAGACAAAGGTTTCTATGATCGTTTGCAACATCTATATCATTAATTTAGTAAATCAGTGTTACGTGACTTTCGAAGTTTAAGTATATCTGGCAGAGAAATTATAAAGAGAGCAAGGCACATAAGTATTTAATTGAAAATCTTAGACCCCATTACTCTTGGCGAACCAGCTGGTCGCCAAAGGCGTCTAGTATATAAATAAAAATAAACGATGAAAAATTGACAAAAATAGTCTGGTATTGAAAAAAAGTATTTTTAATTAAATTTATTTAAGTTTTGCTTTACCATATACGAAACATATAGAAAGTATCTTTCATCAAAAAAATTCAAACGCAAGATTTTGGCGAGTCCTCATGTTTTAAACCTCCACAAATGCAAAAAAAAAAAAAAAAAAAAAAAAAAAAAAAAAAAAAAAAAAAAAAAACATTTTTGTTATTTTGCCCGTCTATCAGATTGTGAACACGAATACTCAGAAGCGTTTTTTAGACGACTGAAATTCAGTTCATGGAATAACGACCGAATTTGTAACAATTCTTTTAAATTTTGAATGCAATTTCTTTTCAGGAAGTCCGTCTGATAAATGGTGTAAAAGTGGACCTGATAATTACAAACGCTAGGCAAATAAAATTTGCTACACTGATTTAGCATCTAGAATATGGATATCTATTAAATTTTGATCCAAATTTATCAAACGGCTGACCGTCTATCAGTCTAGTTTAAAATACATGCAAACGTAATAACTCATGAATGGATTTAAAAGGAGTATCTTGTGAATTTAATTGCAGTTTTGTATTACATTTTGATGTCGAAAAGACTTGCTCTTGTGTAAGATTCGATAAAAATTCTAGATTCAAACCAAAGATCTATATTTCAAACTATTATTTACCAATGGTTATCCTTATTTGAGGGTGCTCCTTGATTCTCGCTAAGTTGTGATCGTGGTCAAACAAATTTTATTATGTTTTGGCCGTCATTCCGGTTTGCACGGTGTACCGTGAGAACAGGCATGACGCCAAACAAAAATCGCCAATTTCGCCAAAGCATATTTTTACCTTAACCAATATTGTGCAAGGTATTTGTTGAGAATTGCAGAAAACAAACTTGTTTCTCTTACTCCTATAGCTTTTTAAAAAGTAAAACAGTATCAGACATTTTAATCGAACAACTCTCCTCTTCCTTTATTTTGAATCTGATTTTATACATGTTGCCACTTACAAAAAGTGAAAGTAATACAATACGCGACAGGATAAAATATTTCAGGCTTGCTTTTACCAGTTAAGTATTTATTTAACTGTATTGGCAGTCTTAGATAAGGTTCTTCATTTTATGAAGAGTAAATGGAGTAAGATTTTTATGGAAGAGTATACGAGTTGTGAGATATGACAGCAAATGCTTCCGTTTTATCCATTCATTTCTTTATTCTAAAACAAGAACAAAACAAATATTTATAAACACGAACTTAAATTATATTCACTGTTGCCACTCGAGACTAAATTAAAACTAGTTCCACGGCTAAATATATACATAGGTGGCGGTATTTGACACGAGTGTTTATTTATTTCTTTTTTCCTTCTCCATTTCTCCAGTATTTTCACTAATTTACTAGGGAGATTTGGGACACAAAAGCATTCAAAAGTATGAAAACTCTAGCTCATCAAAAAAGAAGAAAAATTATTAAAAAAATAATTCCAATATTTTATATTTCCAATAAAGTGAAATAGAAAAAATATCTGTAATAAAAACTGGTTACTCAGTAATGTGAGAAGATCGAAAGCAATATTGTATTTCTCGAATAAAGGGAAATAAAGAAATATCTGTAATAAAAACTAATTACTCAGTAATGTGAGAAGGTCGAACCAAGCTAGTCACTCCAACTTAACGCCCATTTTAGCAACATTCTATTTCTCGAATAAAGTGAAATGAAAAAATATCTGTAATGAAAACTGATTACTCAGTAATGTCCGGAGATCGAACCGCACCGGACGCTAAAAATTTCCGACCATTATGGCTAAGTTGGAATATTATTATAGCAATATATTAGCTCGAATAAAGCGAAAATACTCTTTATTCAAATGCAGGGAAATAAAAAAAAATCTGTAATAAAAACTGATTACTCGGTAATGTGAGAAGATCGAAAGCAATATTTCATTTCTCGAATAAAGGG
>JAPMOQ010018071.1:109739-171328 GCA_026543055.1 Argiope trifasciata
ATTTCTCGAATAAAGTGAAATAAAAAAAATGTATCTGTAATAAAAATTGATTACTCAGTAATGTGAGGAGATAGAACCGAACCGGACGCTCCAACTTTGAACCCATTATAGCAAGCCCAGTTCTTTCCCAACACGTCGTGGCTCCAACCTGGAAGAATCTTATCACACTCGTTGCTGTAGTTGCCTCCAGAATCTTTTCTGTAGGATGAGAAGGCGAAGTACTTGCGATAATTGATGACCACCTCGAAGCCCTGATTGTAGACGATGGTCCAGAAGCCTCTGTGGCCGAGGCTGTCGAAAGCGACGTTGGGAAAGTGCAGCGTTATCTTCAAGGTGTGGGCCACGGGACCTGAAAGAATGAAAAGATATAATTCATGAACTTATCTCTCTTCATTTCCATAGAAATGGATAAACAACATACAATGTTATCAGGCTTTGGAAATATTTTGAATCTGAATATGCACCACGCTGTTCTAATCGATGACATCTTTGTGATCCACTCTTTGTACGATAGAGGGGGAAATATTAAGGACAAGGTCATTGTTTATGCTGTGAAACGTGATTGTTACTGTTTGTCAACGGATTCTGAGACCGTGTTGAGCAGCGATGGCCTGGTGGTAAGATCTCGACTTCGGAACCGGAGGATTGAAGATTCGAGGCTCGATTCCACAGAGGAACCGTCGTGTAAAGGGGTCTCTTGTGTTAACCAAAATGTGTGAATTGTCTCATCCCGGTTTATTCAAATCGTCACGTCATTTTTCGTGAAGTAGACTCATGCTATTTTGAGCATATTTTCATCTATGCATGCGAAACATTATTTTCAGAGATGAATAACGTTAAAGACTCGCTTAGAAAACCGTTTGGCAAATGATTCCCATTCTGCTAAAAGTAACCTCCTGCAATCCTAATACCAACCGGACGTCATAACAAGTAACCGGACATAAATAAAATAACATAAAATCACACTGATATTTTCTTAATTTGAATTACACGTACAGCTAAAACATTTACTGCTATACAAAGAAAGATGTATTTTTTTCGAAGTAAAGCAAAAGTTTTTAGTTGTTAAGCATCTAGTTTTGTAGTGGTAAGTTCATAAGCCACATAAGAAGTGTACACTTTTGTATAGAGTCTATGTCACGTGGTTACGAACCCAATGGACCCGAGTTCGAACCTCAAGAATGCACAATGGTTACCCTGGTTCTGAACAAACAAACGCAACCTTCGTGAGGTCGCCAGTAGCAAAAGTCGCCATAACACTTGGAGCGACAAAAAAAAAAAAAAAAAAACGTTTGTTGCCTGCCATAACGCTTGGTGCGATAAAATCGTTCGTCGTCACCGTCATTGTTAACCAAAAAATGTAAATTTTCTCTTCCCCCTTTATGCAAATCGCCACATAACTTTCCCTGACGTCGTGTTTTGATCACGAGACCGGAAGTCGTCGGGTAGGCACTGACTTCCGGTATGTTTGATATCTAAGAAGATGATCTGGCTTTTACACCTTTTCTGCTTTCATGCTGCTTCTGCACTCATAGCTTTAACCCTCTTAGTAGAATCCTCTAATGATTAGCTCTCTCGAATTAAACTCTGTTAATTTAATGCTAGAAGGCATTTGTTATCTACTCGAAGTATATTATTGATTTCAGTTTGTTAAATTGTCTTTATGCAGGATAAATTGAAGGGATGCTGAACAGTTTTGAAATAAAAAATATTTCTTCCGTAGGTATTATTTTGTTGTCACTTTATACTCTGTGCAACTCTGCAGCCACGTAGTTGAGGTAAACATCTTGTACGTTAAATCCGTCGAGGCCAAACGTCCTCCTACTGGTGTGAAGAACGGGGTGCCACCTCAGGTATGGCCCTCGACGTCTGACCGTGGTTCATAATGACGAGGTCCGTCCCATAATAGCCCTAGTGTTGCTTCTAAATGAAACGTTAGCTAAATTAAACTAATCCGAAACCATGTGGTGACGTCTTAATAAGCTAGTAACTGCCACAAAAACATTGGTGATCACTTTCGTATAGGGGATATGTCACTCGGCCTGAAGTCAGGAGACCGCGAGTTCGATCCTTGGCTGAATTCAACTGCCACATTTGCACAATTCCAACCAACACTACCGCCAAAATCAGATTTCTACGATTCTATCTCATTAGGCGAAGACGCGGAATCATGAGCTCATTTCCAGTATTCACCTTTGACCTTGGTTTTCCACCATCAGATTCCTTTTAGTTCAACTTTATTTCCGGTGTATGTTAAGTGTTGGGTCATTTCTGACAGCATTTTATTTTAACTCAAAATTCCGTATTGATATAGCTAGTTCAAATGAGAATAGTTTAGTTTAATTATATTAACGTCCCGTTTTGAAGCAACACTAGGGCTATTTTGGGATGGACCTGGTCATTTTGAACCGTGGTCAGATGACGGCACCTGAGCTGGCAACCCCCTCTCCAAACCACACCAGCGGGAGGACGTTTGGCCTGACATATTTAATGTGCAAGAGACCCCCTCACACGACAGTTCTTCAGTGAAATCGGGTCTCGAACCTGCAACCCTCCGATTCCGAAGTCTGTGCGAGAAGCAGCACAGTTGAATCGGAGAGAGAAGCCGAAGCTAATCGGTCTGGTGTTCAACGGAGAAGACAAGAAGCGTGGCGAAGCTGAATCCAGAAGACCTATAGAGAGAGGTCTTGGAAGCTGAACGAAGTACGGCAGTGACAAATCGACCTAAATAGAGAGGTCTTGAACTGAGGAGTCCTGAAAGGAGGATTGCTGTGTAGCATATTCTGACAAAGCCTGCATCGTGTGTCGGCGTCGGGAACGGAGCTGTACTGAACTGAGGAGTAGTCCCTTTGTGCGAAGTAGTGAGTCGGCAGTAAAGGCAAGAAGAGGCAGAGGAATAGTTTCAGCCTGTTCGGGAGAGACCTACCTGAGCATAGAAAAGAATCCCTTAAAGATTCCCTCTCCTGCTGAATCCTGTCTGGCCGCTTTGTGAGCTGTGGACGTTGTCACTACGGAATTTCTGTCTGTGGACTGCTATCTGCAGTGTGCTCTCCTGTGTGTTCGTTTCGGCTGTATATAGTTGTCTCCTGTACATAGTTGTACTGTCAATATTTGTCGACTTTGTGCTGTCCTGCCTTCGTCCTGGAAATAAACGTCTGTGTTGTGTCGTCTACTAAAGGACTGATCATTATCTGTGTCATCATCTCTTCTCACACCATACACACACACACTATACGAGGCAAAAAGAACCCGACGGATTTTGAGGATAAGGAGGAAAATCAGTAACTATATTGTGTGTGTATGTACATCCATAGAGAGAGAATCTTTATTTTGAAAACTGTTTTTATATGCATCAACTTTCAAAAGAAAGGATAATGTTTTGAAAAAAATCAATTAGAACTTTAATAAAAGCTAATACTCACACTTTTGTAGAAATTTATATAATACTAGCCGCCTTTGGCGACCAGCTGGTTCGCCATGAGTAATGCGTTCTAAAATTTCCAATTAAATCCCATATTCATTAGCCAAAATTTAAAAAATAGTTAAAGTTAAAAGATTCAGTCATTAGTAGTTAAAGAGTCGGTAACTTTATTCGGAAAAACTTTTTGAGTTTAATGCTCTAATAGTTTATCAATTATGCTTCCAAAATATTAAAAATGTTTTTTTCGGTGATATTGCCAAAATGTTAAAATGTTTTTTAAAGAACGCGAAAAAGGTAAAAAATTATTGAATTAATGATACAGATATTGCAAACGATTATAGAAATATGCCATTAAGTCGGGATTTCAATGCATATCCTGTCTAAATTCAATCAGGTTTACTGTAAATAAAGATGATTTATGGAATAAATGATTTAGATATTGCAAACGATTTCTTAGAATCCTTTGCCTTGTATTTATTTTTTTAGAAGATTTCACATTTTATTTTTATGTTATTTTATCCAGTCACGTGCTGAAAGTTGTATTTCTTTAGATTTGATTTGCGATGATAGTTGTTGCTTTTTAATTTGAACTTCCGGCATTCTTTTATTTTACTCAGTCACGTGATAAAAACATAGTTAAAATATTTCTTTAAAAATTCGTTAAAAGTAGAAGCTTAAGTTATTAAAACACTGATACCATTAGTAAGCTAATTTTTTAATCTTTCAATTGATGTAAAAATCATGTTTGTGCAATAATATTTTCGTAAGTTATAGCGGAAAAACGTCGAAATTTTGCTTAAATTATAATTAATTCAAATTCTAATTAAAAATTCAAAATTAGGGCTCCGAAGTGCACATTCCCGACCTCCAAGGTATACATGTACCAAATTTGGTAGCTGTAGGTCGAACGGTCTGGCCTGTAGAGAGCCCACACACATTGAGCTTTATTATAAGTATAGATTAGTATCCATTTTAAGCTGAATGCAACATTTAAAAAACTGAATGCGCCATTTTCGAGTAATTTAGGAAAAAAATGAAAAACAATTCTGATTTCACTTCATTTTTTTCGAACTTGTTCGTCTCTTAGTAGAAAGAAAATTGGAGCCGTTATAATATTTAGAACATTACTGAAGTAATAGAACTTTCATCATAGTTTTTTGTTTTTTAATTTAAAATTCCAGGTCTTTAGCCTATGATCAAATTATTACATAATTTTCTTAACTCACCAAAGTGTAGAAACTTACAACAGAATGTCGTTGACTTTTGGGATATTATTTAGAATGATATAAATAAAATATCGAGAAGGGAAAAAAATCACAAATTGACTTGAATTTTATCAGAAGAATGCTAAAGTTATTGAACTATTAAATCAATTACTATTGGAAATGGAAGACTTTAAGGTATTCGACTGCGTTCGAGGGAAAAAAATTTAAAAATAGAATTTTTAAAAAACTATTTAAAATTATGGTTTTAGATGTATTGCCAACTATACTATAAAATACTATGGATACAACAAAAGTATTTGAAAATATAATATATTGTGAGAAATAGGGAACATTGTAGCAAATTTTAATGAAATTGAACCAAAACGGTTCAGACATTACAGAAGACTGTAATGCAGCCATCCTATTTTTCTTTGTGCACAAGTTATAGAATTCAATGATGAATGAAATGAAGCAAAAGCTAAGAAACATTTTGAGGTGCAAAGTTGTTATGAGGGAAAAATATGTATGTATGCATTTTTACCATTAAATTCACAACTGAATTTTTCTAAAAAACCCCATAAATAAAAAAGTATTTCACCAACAATAAAACTTTTGATTCATTTCATTGCCCGTATCATTTAAAGCACACGATGAAATTTTTACGTAAATTTCTCTATTAATTCTTGAGAAATCATGTTAATGGTGGAGAATTTTTATGAAAAGTAACGTTTTGAGAAAATTGGAGACAAATTTTATCAAAAAATATGTTTTGCTTAAAATTCCCCTGGATGATAGGTCAGGCCTTCCTTTTCCTAGAAGAGATAAACTGTTTTGGAAAGAGGAAAGTCTGAACTACAAGAAATAACAACAAAAAAAATCACCAGTGTGATCGATAACCAAAGTTTTTAACGTAGTCGGATACCTTATTATCAAACAGTCAAAGTAGGCAACTGCCATGTTGACTTGCAATTTAAATTAGATTTTCAAAGCTATTTTCTGTATAATCCAATTTTTAGTTTTCATTTGATTAACATCTCTAATATTCGAAATTATTCAAATTAAATCAAATATTGTTTACATTTAAGAGCATTATTCTTAGAAATTTTTTGCATGTATTCACTTTCGCTTCCAAATCAATGGTTTAATGACAAACTAAAAATTTATACTTTATGATAACCAGGGCAAATTTTGAATTAGAGGGCTTAAACTGTGTTAAAACAATTTTTTTAAATTTTCTAAACATTTAGTTTTAAACATATTGAAAATTTGAACTTTTTTATTTTAGAGATACTGAAATTAGCTCTCTTGAATGTGATTTGCAATCAAATGTTTTAGTTTTTGACTTTGGAAGATATTTTTACTTTAAAGAATATTTTAGTAGATCTTAAATTAAATTCAATAAAAAATTAAATTAAGATAATCTGGTTGATAATTGGGATGGTTGAATATGCACCTGTAACTTGCAATCTCATAAGTTAATCTGATGTTGCCTCGTCAAACTCACGTGCCCAATGATGACCAATACAGGTAATTATTTCATCTAGAAATTAGCTGGAGTTCTACAAATAATTTTGCCCGAAAGGCTTAAATAAGTTTAACAAAGGGACAACGAACGCAGATAATAATCAATCTAAAGGTGGGTTCCCACGAGGAAAACCATTTCGCGCAATAGAAGATCAGAATAAGTGACGTGAGATCAGAATCACGTGAGTTTCTGGAATAGACTTCCAGAAACTCACGTGACCACAACAGGACAATGGGAAATAATTGTCCAGTCGGGACAAACATCGTCGCTGTCTCAACTGTTCAAGCAAGGACAATGCCGGGACAACAGTAGACAGGCAACGATTGCGCGCACTTTAGAAAATCACGCCTACTTCTGGAAAATCCAGTTATCACAACGGGACAATGGCAAATAATTGTCCAGTCGGGACAAACGTTGTCCAGTGTCCCAACTGTTCACACGAGGACAATGCCAGGACAACAGCAGAGACAACGATTGCGCTCAATAGAAAATCACGCTTACTTACAGAAAATCACCTGACCACAACGGGACAATGACAAATAATTGTCCCGTTGGGACAAACATTGTCCATTGTCTCAACTGTCCACACGAAGACAATGCCGGGACAACAGTAGAAATGCAATAGAATGCTGGCAATAGTTAGCATCGTGTGAACCTGAGATGCCATCTTAACAAGCCAGTAACATCCACTTGACATCAGCGTACGTTTCTGTCGAATAAATAAGTTACTGGACTTGACAATGGACAACGTTTGTCCCGACTGGACAATTATTTGCCATTGTGCCGTTGAGGGCAAGTTATTTTCTGGAAGTAGGCAGGATTTTCTATTGCGCGCAATCGTTGCCTTTCTACTGTTGTCCCGACATTGTCATCGAGTGAACAAGTTGTGACAGCGTCGTAGGGACAATGGACTTGAAACCCAAACATTGCAAGTTCGATCCTTGGCGGAACTCAACCTCCACATTGACGCAATTCCGCCAATATCGCCGCCACAAACCCACCTTAATAATCAACACTACTAATGCGAAAAATCAAAAGGTCGCTCACCAGTGAAATTAGAGCAGTCTATACTGGCATTCGATTCCCTGTGCCCTTCTTGAAATATCCATTCACCACGGATATCTTCATACGTGCAGTTGGCAGGGGTGTCGCATTTTATGTAACCAAACACTGCAAAAACACTCAAAAGTACCAGAAACTTCATTCTGAACAAAACTTGACACTCGCGCTTTGCAAAATTCTCCGGCCCAATGAGTTATTCGATTTTTGCTTCGATATCGCAATGAAATCTCTCTCATTTTCTTTATCACATGTCATTCAACACCTTCTGTGAAATCGAATTCGGTGCTTTATCGGCTGATAATCAAATTTCGCACCTCATTCGCCTCACAATAAATAAGGAGATAAAACGAGTTTGTCTTTTCATGAAATTGGGCAATCGAGTTTGCTGCCTCGTGTTGGCGCGCGAGTCTATAACCTGAGATAGTAAACAACTTATCAAGACCTCGTGATCCTGCTAAGGCATCTTATCAGCAGTGCTATGAAGTGAAATATGTCTTATCCGCCTCTTGTATGTAATTTTAATCCACGCGTTTTGTTTCATTGATCGGAAAAGGGTTTCGAGATTATACACTTGTGGTGATATCTTAATAAGCCAGTAACAGCCACTAGACAAAAGGGATCACTCGTGTCTAGTGGCTGTTACTGACATTAAAATATTACCACAATCCACTAGACAGGAGTAATCGCTTTTGTCGAATGCATCAGTTACGCGACTTCAAACCCAAACATCACAAGCCCACTGTGACGCACACAGTGATTTGAGCCGAAAGGAAGCGTTTCTTGATTTTTTCAATGACGCCATCTAGGGCCAGGAATACGACTTTGCCCCTCATGGGTCACACCCGTTTTTGCGGGGTGGAATTTTATTCATACATTTTCATTCACTCCACCACAGATCGTAATTTAGACTTGAATCAGTAAACGATCACCTCTGAAGCAGTAACCCCAGTGGTGTTACGCTCGACACGGAAGACTTAGTGACCACAACAGATTTATACGTGCGCCAGCCACTACCACAGACGGGGAGTCTTCGGCTGGCAGGTCAAACTCGCACCCCAAGAGAAACGAATCCAACGCTTTACCAACTAGGTTATAATGGCCGCTTGAGGGTTATAATTAGCTTTTGGGCAAAATCCCTTCAAGGAAAGTCTGTCTGTCCACTGGTCGAATACAATTTAACACGATAACTACAAAAATAAAAGAGTCGGATAAATAAAATTCTGTACAAGGATTCAGCTTCTATAGAACAGACACTTTTCGAAGTTTGACCTTGGATTTCTCCCATTAGATACTTTTTAGTTCAATTTTTTTTTCATGTGTATATGAGTGTTGTGTTATTTCTGACCGTATTTTATTTTAACTCCTAATTTCGTATTGATATGTTTAGTTTAAACGGAAAAAAAATCTGACAGGAGTAGTACGAAGAAAATTTTTGTAATGATTTCATGTTATATTTTAAAAAATAATAATATTCCCGAGTAGAAAATCATTAATGATGTTTTTTTAATAACAAAATATATAAAATATCATGTATTTTAAAGATAATATTTATAATATCATTAAGATCTATCCATATTTACAGCATCTACTTAATCGAAAATAAATATTTTAAATAGAATAAACCCAGGATTATACATTGTTGTTAATCTTAAAATATTGTCAAGAAATTCAATTACATTTTTTCAAAAAGTATTTTAGTATGAAAAATTTCATTGTTATTTTGTTAAAATGTAATTACCAAATTTCAAGAAGAGAAATTTTTCATTTATTCTTCATAATTTAATGTTTATGCTCCTTACATTAAATAAAAATTGCTCTGAAATATTTTACTGCGCCTTAGTACCATTTTCCTTCTGTATTACTAACCATCAGTAACATTTACGTCTGTGGTGACATCTTAATAAGACAGTAACTGCCACTAACCATCGGTGATCACTTTTCTGTAGTGGATATGTTACTCGGCTGCAAATTATAAGATAGCGAGTTCGATCCTTGTCGGGATTCATTCTCCACATTGACACAAATCCAGCCAATACCTTCGTCAAATTGATGACTTCGACCTTTGAACGTTCAAACAGCTGTCGTGGCGCCATCTGTCCGCAGCAAACGTAACCAAATCAAAGTCGTCAGACTCACTCGACGCAGCAGTAACTCTCTTCGCTCGCGAGTAAGCTTGGCGCTATCGAAGCACTCTCTTCGCTCGCCATTACACTTGGCGCCATAAATCGTTTGTTTCTTCACAGACTCACTGGTAGGGGAGTATTGCGATGACATCTGAATAAGCCAGTTACTGCCACTAAACATTGGTGATCACTTTTGTTTAGGGATATGTTACTCGGCTGCAAATGATAAGGTCGCGACTTCAATCCTTGGAGGAATTCAACCACCACATTGGCACAATTCCAGCCAACATAATCGCCACTCGCCTCATAAAACCGCCAGTCTCTATTCCTAAATATAAACATCCCCTCCTTTCCTCTCACCCCTATTTAAACGGATTAAACTCATCCTAATCTGAAGCGGAAAAGCGCGGAGGGTCTTACAATCAGTTATTGAACAGTATTTAGCAGCACTATAGCTTATTGATTAATCGTTTTGATTTCGTGATAAATCTAAGTACCGGAGAATTAACATACATTTAAAGTAGCAATATGAGTCATCTGCTTATCAATGCAAAAGTAAAGAATTCTTCAACTGATTACTAAAAAATATGTATTGAAGAATGCGATAAGAAGCATGTGAAATAAAATCGATATTTTTCCCGAGCAATAAATATTGTGCATGCCGATTTCGTAGAATCAAATGTTTTTCCCTTTGATACGTATGAACAAAATGTAGTAAATATTTCTCAAAAGTACTTTATATATATATATATATATATATATATATATATATATATATATATATATATATATATATAAAGAGAGAGATTAATTAACAGTATAAGCTAAGTAAGAAGGAAAACAACGTAATCAAAATCTAATACTATAATACGAGGAATGGTTGCCAAGTCGAAAATCGTCCCAGAATTAATAAACTCCGGTAAACTTGTGGGTCTGGGGTTTTTGGCCACGAGGAATCGAATGGCGCCGGTTTTGAAGCGCTACGGTTGAGCAGTTCGGAGTTACAGATAGGATATTTTCAAACTTTATTAGTTCGCCATAATGGCTACTTAAATTTTCAAGTGGTAACGTGCTGCCATCTATAGCCAATATGGCGAACTAATGAAGTTTTATGTTTGTGCTGTTATAGGTTTATAATATGTTTCTTATGCATGTATATATGTTTGGTTTTTCTAAATAAATTTGTCAAAAATATTGAACTTCAACACACTTCAATCTTTACCTTTACTTTACCTTTGTATAGAATAGTTCCCTTTCCAAATTCTTTGTTTAGAATAGTTTACAATGGTGCACTTTAACCGGTTATCTTTTCACCAATGGTTTCACAAATTTTCTTATGGCATGTATTGTTTTGATAAATCACAATTGAAAATTTAAATCTTCGAGTTAGCTTCGATACCTGTTTTCTCCGAGCGGAGCTCGGTCACCCGCTTGTTACAACAAATAGAAAAAGATGCCGGCCTTAGTTTCCTAAATAGGTTTTATTTCATTTTTGTGAACTTTTTGTTGTTTAATTCCGAATTAAATTTTAATTTCGATGTCGACATGATTAGTTTCGATTTTTTTTTTTTTTTTACTCACTAAATGGGTTTTAATTATTCAATGCTTTTATGGTTATATATATATATACTTTTTTAAACACTACATATCTAAATGTCATTGATGTATCAATTTAATTATTGCATTCGAATTTAAAAAATAACGATGAAGAACTGAGCTCTAAATATTTCTCCGTTGATTCTCTATTATAGTGGTCAGAGCAGAACAAAAAAACAGAAAATGATGACAAGTCCTTTGCCATGCATTGATATTTTTGATACACAATTGATACTTTTATTAAAGTATCCAACTACGTTAAAAACACTGGTTATCGACCAAATTGGCGATTTTTTAAAAAAATTTTTAATTCGTGTAGTTCAGGCAAGTTGTCTTTCCATAATAATTTTTTTTTCTAAGAAAAGGAAGGTCTGACCCATCATCCAGGGTTTCACATATTTTCATATCAAAATTTGTCTTTGACTTCAATTTTTTCGAAACTTTCATAAAAATTCTCCACCGTTAACATGATATCTCAAAAACTAATAGAGGTATTTACATAAAAATTTCAGCGTGTGTTTTAAGTAATATGGGCAATAAAATGAACCAAAAATTTCATTGTTGCTGAAATTCTTTGTCATTTATAGGCGTTTTTTAGAAAAATGAAGTTGTGAATTTATGGGGGAAAATGCATATATACATATATTTTTATCCATAACTTCTTTGCATCTGAAAGATTTTGGTTCATTTCATTCATCATTATATTCTATAACTTGTGTGCAAAGAAAAATAGCATTGCTGCGTTACAATTTTGTGTAGAGTGTTAACCGTCTGGGTTGAATTTCATTCAAATTTACTACCAATTTTTCTATTTCTCAAAATATCTTATATTTTCAAATAATTTTATTGTTTTTATAGCATTTTGTATCATAAATGATAACACATCTGAAAACCAGAGTTTTAAATAATTTATAAAAAATCCAATGTTTCAAAAATTTTGTTTTGAACGTAGTTAAACCTTAAGAACCTTAATTGCATTTACGCATTAGCATTGCATTACGCCTTTTTTAATCGCATGTTCTGAGGGGCATTTTTATATTGAAATACATCACCAAGTCTCAAAAGAAAGCTAACTCTGATTTGCCAATTCTAGTTCCCCCTTCCCCCCCATGTTTTCATGAAGTAATAACAAGGCATATAACTACACAATTAATATTTATTCCTTCTTAGAGTATTAGTCTATTTATTCTTTAACTATCTTGTATATCGTGCTTCAACTCAGCCCTACTGTATCACAGATATATTGGATGACTTATTGGTGACTAGCCGCCTTTGGCGACCAGTCTATTCGCCAATCTTAATGCTCGTTAAAGTTTTAATAATTAAACATTTTATGTAACTCCTATTTTAATAGCTTCCTTATTAAAATATTTTTAAGCTTCAAATATTGATAATCATATAATTCTATCATATTATTATAAATGCCTTCAACCATAACGCAATATGTACCCCTCTACTTTTCTGTTAGCTCCAGTAGAATTTATACTTTAAATTAAGGTGGAAATGATTAATCTGCAATTAATATAACATTTTTTTAATAAAACGAAGCATTTTTTATAAAAATATGAATACTAAAAACAGAGCCGCTGAGTGTTTAAATCTTATGGGCACTAAAAAATGTCTTTTTTAATTTATGTAATATCTTAAAAAGTTTTTAACAAAATTTTCTCAGATTCATTATGAAAAGATCGTTTAATGAACAATATTTAATTTTAAATGCATCAAACAAGAAAATGAACAGAATCGCTTGAAATAAACTGTCGAAAAATGTTAAACCTTCAAAACCAAGCCCATTAACGTTGAAAATAGTTGTCAATAATCAGAACACAATGCGTATGCATGAATTTTCAATGTCAGTAATGCTAACGCAAATGTGCGAATTTTCTACTATAGTTGGGGTAACACTACGCATATTAGAAATTTTAAATTCTATTTTATTTTAATTCAAAAAGGCTTCAGAATGAATGCGAAAGATTGATTAATTAGCAATTTTAGCTTTAAATGCATCAAACATTAAGATATTAATCAAAATCGTTTAAAATAATCGGATGAAAATATGTTAAGCCTAACCTCATTAGCGTGGGGGAAAAAAGCTGAGGCCTTACTCATTTGGCGGTGCGGAAACGAAAAGATTTTATTCGCTGAATAGTTAGTTTTTAATTAATAATTAAAATTCTAACTAAAAACTCAAAAATGAAAAGTGACCCAGGTGCATCCTGATCTCAAAGGTAAGCATGTGCCAAATTTGGTAGCTGTGGGGTTTAACGATCTGGCCTGTTGAGCGCCACATATTGGACTTTATCTATATCTATACTTATAATAAAGCTCAATGTGTGTGTGTGTGTTGGCGCTCTACAGGCCAGACCGTTGGACTTGCAGTTACCAAATTTGGTACGTGTATACCTTGGAGGTCGGGAATGTGCACCTCGGAGCCCTTTTTTTGAATTTTTAATTAGAATTTGAATTAATTAAAATTTAAGCGAAATTTCGACATTTTTCCGCTATAACTTCCGAAATTATTATCGGACAAACATGATTTTAACATCAATTTAAAGACAAAAAAATTAGCTTTCTAATGGTATCCGTGTTTTAATGTATAACTCAAGCTTCTATTTTTAACGAATTTTTAAAGAAATATTTAACCATGTTTTTTCAGCACGTGACTGGATAAAATAAAATAAAACAATGCCGGAAGTTCAAATAAAAAAAAAAAAAAAACAATCATCGCAAATAAAATCTAAAGAAATACAAGTTTCATTTAACTTATTTTGGAAACATAATCGATAAATTATTAGAGCATTAAACTCAAAAAGTTTTTTCGAATAAAGTTACTGACTCTTTAACTACTAATAACTGAATCTTTTAACTTTAACTATTTCTTAAATTTTGGCTAATGAATATATGATTTAATTGAAAATTTTAGAACACATTAGTCATGACGAATCAGCTGGTCGCCAAAGGCGGCTAGTTATAAATATAGATGAGAATAGAAAATTCGATGAGGGATACATTAAATTTACCCTCCGAAATATTTTTTTTAAACAAATGAACACATTTTTACTATTTTAAAAACTTATTTTGATATCTTACCCACTCGTAACGATCAAGAAAAGTAAAATAATCCTTCTGAATTAATAAACTTTTAAATCTGAATTCTGCTTATTTTCTGAGCTGAAATCAATAGAAAAAAGGAATCACATTGCTTTTTCTTATAGCTCGAAAATTTTCAAACCACGAAGCATCGAACTTCATCAGTGGCCTGTTAGGTGATTACTGTTGTTTTGTCGCGACTGTTTGTTGTCATATTCGTGTGAATGAATATAATAATTTTATTATACTCATTCTGTTGCATGAATGTAATAAAAAGAAAATTTAGAAGTCAACTAGCAAATAAAAATCTAGTGTCACTTGAAACTTAAAAAACAAGTTATAAGCCAGGTTTAATCAAACTTTCAAAAAGCATGCAAAGCCAATGCTCCTGTGGTGACATCTTAATAAGCCAGTACCTACCACTAAACATCGGTGGCCATTTTTGTATAGTGGATAAGTTACTGGCTTACAAATCCAAAGGTTCCAGGTTCAATCCTTGGCGGAGTTCAACCAACGTATTGGCGCAATTCCGCCAACACCTCGCCAAATTGATGACCTTGGACGTGATGAATTTTCAACAGCTCTCTTGGCGCCATCTCTCCATCAGCAATGCAAAGCCGTAAGACTCACTTGACGCAGCAGCAACGCTCATATACTAGCCATAACGCTTGGCGCAATAAAATCGTTCATCTCTCAACCGAACAAACTGGTAGGGGAGTATTGTGGTGACATCTTAATAAGCCAGTACCTACCACTAAACATTGGTGGTCATTTTTGTATAGTGGATAAGTTACTGGCTTTCAAACCCGAACATCGCAGGTTCGATCCTTGGCGGAATTCAACCTACGTATTGGCACAATTCCGCCAACACCTACGCCAAACTCCCATTGATGTAACTATCTTTATTTGTGTTTTTATATGAATGAAGTTTATTCCGTATATAAAGCCGTTTATTTTAAATCAAATGTATATCCAAGCAAGTACTATAATATTGTATCAAAAATTTTTAGTGGCCCTTTAAAAACTGAAAAATTTTGTAAATTGATGCTTTTGGCTCTTCCGTTTCAAAAGGTTACCGACCCCTGTACAAAGTCCATAAGGAACAGGTCAATCTCTACCTTACTAAGCGCGGTTACGGTGAATATTTCATTGAGAACTCCATCAAAGAATAAAGTTCTTCCTATTAAAAATCTCAAATTTACTAACATTGTATTAGTTTATTTAATGCATTTTGGCATCTTTGTTCAATTTTATTTATAATTCAGCGCCCATGATTTCCTTTGTAGTATAAAGAACGAATACCACTAAAAAAACTAAAGGCGCTTGAAGTATTCAACTTCTAAAAATCACGAATTTTCGATTTCCATTTAATAATCAATCATTAACAGTTTCGTTTTTGTGATCATAACAAAACTAGCATAGATTGAATAAACCAAGGGTGAAACATCAACCATATGTAAAAATATGTTTCATGTTTAGGGAGGAATAAATTGTCTATTCACCGATAAGTTGTTTTCGAAACAAATAGATAATATTCCTAAATTTAAAAGTCGATTGGTAAAAATGCCTAATCGGTATACGATCTTTGACCAGAGGTCTGGTGACCCGATATACTGATAAATAGTATCGTCTCGGATACTGATAAAAAAACTTTAAAAAACATATTGGAAATCACAATACTTTTTTTCTCTTCGTAGCGAGATGGGTATGCTATTTGTCTCCGCTCTGTTCGCCCTTCTTATTGTTTACGGGAGGGCCGATACGCCTGCAAATTGTACTTATGAAGATATCCGTGGAACATGGGCATTTTATGAAGGAGAAAGGAGTGAAAACAGCAGCGTTCAGTGTTCGAAATACAAAGGTAATTTATTTAGCAAACAAACGTGAATTCGAAAAGATTTTTGATGCAAACGATTTTGCTTTGGTGTTTATAAACAGTTACAACATGAATAGAAAAGATTTTTCTATTCATCTATAATAGGTGAATAATGGAATAAAATTTAATATTGAATGTAGACATTTTTTTTGTATGTTTTAAATATAATTTTTTTACTAAATAGTCTTTTAATGCAGCCTTTAAAAAATTTAACTAAATGAAAGCCAAAAAAATCAAAAATATTCACTATTAGAATGAGCAGAGGGGGGGGGGGGAAATGAATAGATTTGTAATAATTTTCTATAATATTATGATGCAAACATAATTAACATGAAGTAGTAATATGCACATTATATGAAACTAAGATTGCAAAGATAAATATTACCTCCTCCTTAGAATATACAATCACATTTATTATTTTATAATTTTTTAAAATATATTATATAATTTGGGAATTAAATTCAATGTTTTTTTAAGATTGCCTCTAGTGAAAAAATAACATTAATAATTGTAAGAGCCATAAATTGAATTTTTGAAACCATTTATGGATGTATACAAGAAAAGTTTACCTTCTCCGACATAAACAATATTTTCATTACAAAGATTATTTTTCAGTGAGAAAATTTATTATCTAAATGTAATTAAGGGAAAAAATCCAAACTTAATAAATGTTAATCATGCTCTTCCAATATTTTATTTTAAAATAAAGAGCATTCATTGTATATGAATTATTGAGTAAATATTATCAATAGAAAAAAGAATATTCTACAGATTTCTACATATTCTTGTAATGGATATTAAAAGGATAACTAAACATTTATTAATTAAATTCTATTAATTTGTTTTATAAAGATACTGAATCTATGGTTTTATACAAAATATTTTGCAAAATCAGTTCTTATATATATATTTCTAAAAGAGAATTATTTTGACTTTTGGAAAAAAAAACTAAAGAAAAATGTGGCAACAAGTTATAAAGAAACAATTATTACTAGATATGATTTCTAAATCAATAAAAATATTTTTTCAGGGCCATCTGTGAATGTTTTTAAAATTGAACTACTGTTCCCTGACGTAGCTATTGATGAAGTAGGAAATAAGGGCTTTTGGACCTTGATTTATAATCAAGGTTTTGAAGTACACATCAATTATAGGAAATATTTTGCCTTTTCACTGTACAAGAAATCAAGTGAAGGGAACATTACAAGTTATTGTGATGCTGTATTGCCAGGATGGAGTCATGACATCCTAGGAAGAAATTGGGCATGCTATAATGCTAAGAAACTAGCACCTCTAGTTGGCCCTAAACATCATGAAGATAATCATTTGTAAGTACTGTATTTCCACAAACATATAAAAATACTGATACAAACAGTTTTCCTTTAATAACCCAAGTCTAAACATAAAATTGGACAAAAATTTTCAAGTGATGTGCATTGTTTGAAAATTAATTGATTAATAAGTAGTTTTGTATACTTATATTTCAAATTTACACGGCAAACTAAAAACTTTTAAAAATTTAATCTTTACGAGTAAACCTGAAATCCATAAAATTGTGAATTCCAATTCAAAACTTAGTCACAAAAACTATTAGATTCTCAATCTTTTCTTAAAAAACTTTAAATTGGTCCCCCCCCCCCTCCCTCCTCAATTTGGGATTGGAATTTTTTTTTTTTTTTTCAGATTGAATTTACATTACATTCAAAAAGGAAAAAGAGGTGAACAGCCTTACTTTTGGCTCAAGATGTTTTCCCAGAACTATTATTAGCAGCTAAATATTTTATTGGAATTTAAATGGCCTTTTACTTAATATATTATAATTATTAAACAATCAGACAATAGTAGGTTTTACCAAGCATGAACAGTTCTTCAGATGTGATAAAATTTGCAAGATTTTAAAATTCAGATTGTTCTTCATACCTAGAATTAATTTTTGTATGTAAATACAATTTATTTATACTAACTTGACATTTAAAACAGTTCATATAATTGAACAAAATATATTTTTAAATACTAGTAATTGATAAAACTCTATATTAAAAAAACAATAAAAATAAATAATTTCATTTTAGAATATCTTTAAAAATAAGTATTTGTCTTTCACAATATATTGATTAACTAAGTTGTCAGCTAAAATATTATTATTTCAAACACATCACAATAAATTGAACATTTTTTTGAAATGCCTTTACAAGTAAACAAATCTGTCACCATATTTTAAGCCTTAGATTACCTATTTTTAATAAATAGCTTTCAAATTTAACTTTCATTTAGTTTTAAAAAAATAGGCATTAGTAAATTGAGAATCTATTAATTACTTAAATGAAACACAACTAAATGCTTATATTTTATTAAAGGAAAAATTAATAAAGATTTAAGAAAGGCATTAAAAAATCGGATAAGAACAAATACACATTCCAGATAAAAAAATTTTGCTTAAAAACTGAAATATACTTCTATGAAAATCCTAAAATATCTTCTATACAGTTATCAGCTATGAAAAAGGACCTGATTATTTATAATGCCATTTGAAAAGATAACTAATACTGCTATCATCATTAGAGCAATAAAATTTGAAAGCACAAATTCATTTCTTTTGGTTCCTAAAATTTATTGGGAAGATAAATACTTCCTTTTGAAAGCTCTAATGATTCCATTTTGAGACTTAAAGAATCCACAAAAAATAGCAATATTAGTTATCTATTTAGTTTAATTTTTTAAATTTAAGAAAACCTATCTGTATGATCACTGTTAACAAATCATTTTAATACACTTTTTAAAAAAATATAAAATTTTTTTATAAATTATTTTGAAATTTTAAAAGGACTTAAAATTCAGTATGGAAGCTAAACCTGAACTGCCCTCCCTATGTGATAACTTCTAGATTTAAGAAGGCTGTGGTTTGTCAGTTGGCTAAAGTATTACAAAATTTCCAATGAGACTATCGCATGCTCATTAATTCAACATAAAAATGCATTTATTTTTAAACATTTCTTTAGACTGTTTTTATTACTGCAATTGAATCAATAAGCCATGAATATCAACATAGTATAAGTTTTCATTTTAAACCAAGTTAACAAAATAAATGTTAAAGATATTCCTAACAAGCAGTAATGTTAGTATTGAAGTGAAGTGCGTGTGTCGATTTTCCTTATCTACTTGAATTTTAGTTATTTATAGATGTGGCTGCTTAAAAAAATAAATATTTAATTAATATAAAATAGTTAAACAATATTTTGTTAAAAGTCATATTCCACTCTATGTGTGGTATGATAAAGATATTAATTTATAATGATACCACTTGAATTTTAATTATATTTATCTAAGGCAGATCACTAAAGCTGGCTTTTTTTTTTTTTTTTTTTACAATTATAGATAGAATGAAAGGAAAATACAAACTGATCCAGTATATATTTATTAAAAAAAGACCATTAATGAAATGATCAAGATTATAAGACAGAAATATATACAATAGCTGACTGTTCACAGTAAAGAATACACTTGTTCTAACTAGAAAAAAAAATTATAAATAAAATTTTGCACTGCAAAAAAATGTAAATATAAGTAAAAACAAAGTTTAGTAAGGAATGAAATAATTAAAAAAATTATCAACATTTTCACAAAGTAAATGTAAACAATATCCAGTAAAAAATACTCCTGAATACAAAATCGAATATATTTTACATTAGATGAAATCTAGATGATACATAGTTAAGCCAAATATAACTAATAAAAATATCGCCTAATTCTTAGCAACATATTACTTACTGAATATTCAAATTACGCACTCAGCAAATATTAAAAACAAAGAAAACATTAGTTTTTCTTTGTAACTGTTGCCAATTTATCATTCTCAGAAGATATTATATCTTTATATAATTTTTCAACCATATTTTTAGCATAGCACAAACGTGATGCTAATGCTGAAGAGCAACCATATTTTTCGATTAGTTGCAAAGTGTATACTGTAAAGCCACGATGTTCATCAATTAATGAAACAGCACCCATCAAAGGACATAAAATAATTTTAGCATGATCTTTAAAAAAATTGGCTTGGAATGTACCATTGGTCAGATGGAAAATTATAGCAGACTTGGTTCTAAACCATGCTCGTAAATGAGGTACATGGGCCATTTCATCACATTCTCGAGGTTTAGCACTTTCTCCAGCTTTCACTAAATTGTCAGTCATGTAAGTATTGAAGTAATTCAGAAGTGTGATCTTTTTATTCATCTCTACTGGATGATTATGCATTGTATAATACTGCTCTTCATTATTCCGTTCAATATATTGGAGGCTTTCGCCATCTGCAAGCAAAACTAAATGTGTGCCATCATTAAAGAATACGCCGATGCTGTTATCACATAATTGATAACCAATTCCATATTTATCCGTATAATCGACCCATTTACTAATCCAGACGAATGGTACTGCGGAGGGATCTTGGGCATCTTCAGGTTGACCAGTATAATGAGACTCAGGATTAGAATCAATAACCTTCTCTAACATTCGTAATAAATCTCCCAAATGATAATCTTTAGGCATACAGCTCTGGTTTTTGAAAATTTCATCTATTTTAGCCGCTGCTGTTTCCATTTCGGCCGTCTCCGCTGGTTTTTCAGGAATTGCTTTAGGTACATTCACAGTGTCTACCAGGGGTGGACGACTTGAAATTTTAGAAACTTCGCAGAGGGACATGTTGTGTGAGAATCTAGGTTGCATGGTGAGACAGGATGTTGGCAAACGTGATGGGATGTAGCCAGAAGTCAGAAATTCATCCATAAGTATTGTGTCTGAACTTGGTCTCATATCTGGATCAGGATGAAGTAGCTTTTGTATCAGCAGTCGAGCACTGCGATCCAACCTTGGAGGTAGGAAGTATTCACACTTCTTTATCTTTTTGTATGTACTCTGCAAAGTACTAGTTTCGAAAGGAGGAGAACCAACAAGCAAAGTATACATAATGCAACCAAGGGACCATATGTCAACTTCATAGCTATGCCCTCTTTTAGTTAAGATTTCAGGTGCAATATAATTTGGGGTTCCACAAAGAGTCTTCTTTCTCTCTCCATCATGATTAATACGAGTGGCTAATCCAAAATCTCCAACTTTGATTTCCATTTCATCATTTATGAACAAGTTTCCAAGCTTCAAATCTCGATGGATTACTTTATTGTCATGCATATATTTGCATGCCAATACTATCTGCCGCATGAAATAGCGAACTTCAGGAACGGTGAGGGTTTTCCTTCGTTTATGCATTTCCATCAACGATCGCTTTCGGCAGAGTTCCAGAATTATATACATATTACTTTCATCTTCAAAATAACTGTGAAGAGATACGATGTATTTATGAGAGAGGGTGCTGTGAATCTGAATTTCTTGAAACATTTTTTCTTTGTGATGTGGTTTTATCAGCATCGTTTTCGAAACAACTTTTCCAGCGAATATTTCTCCGGTTGCAACATTTTTGAATTCGTAACACCTAGCAAATCCACCTTTTCCTAAAAAGCATCCTCGACGATATGTCACTTTTGATTTTGGATTAGTTATCATCTGTTGAAGTTCTTCATATTTCTTTCGGTCGCCCATGATAATACAGTTAAAAAGCTTTGAAATTTAGCAGTTAAAATATCATAAGCAAATGTCAGTATTTAAAATATTCAAAAAATAATGCAAGCTAAAACATTAGGAATTAAAATCATCAATTGGAAATAAATCTCACTTCCACTCGATAAACAGTTCAAATTTACCTCTAACCGATTTCTCGTTTTAAAAACTTGAATTAAAGTGACGGTTACGAGAATTACATCGGTTACATACATTTAAGACATTAGTAATTCTTTGGAAAATATTTAGCTTTGAATAACAGATGAATTTGTGTCCAGAAATACATCTGATTATATATTTATAAAAGCTTATTGAGTATCATGAAATTTTTTCAAAAGGTTTTAATTTTACTGTTATATCAAGAAATGTATTCGACATTTTCTATAACTGTAACCGTAATTTTGTAACATATGTTTACAAACAAATGACGAGATTGGAAGGATTTCAAAGTTATTCATATTTACAGTTACATTTATGCTATCAAGAAAGCCTGTTACTTGTATTATTTCCTCTAGCAGATTTGTATTATGTTAATTATTAGAAATAATTTATATTGTTTTACTTCTAATATTATTAACAGTCTAGATCAACCTATGCTATACATCCAATTTTTTTTCTTGTACTATATTTTGTCTTTTATCACTGTAAATTATGTGTTAGGATATTGCGAATTATTCACAATGAGCATATATTTTATTTATAAATTTTCAGTAATCATAAATTTAAATAAGAGGTAAAATGTTTATTCTGTATATGTATTTAATTTTATAGCAGAATATTATTTATTTACTCTACTTTATGCATAAAAATTTTCAAATATTTATTAGTTCCCTTCCTCTTTTCGAAACTATTTTAATAGCATAACTTGGGTGAATACCATCATGGGTAAGTAGTTTTGTTTAGAAATAAGAATATGATATTTCTGCTATCATTTTAGGGGATCATTTTTTTAACTCTACAAATCATTGAAAAAAAAAAAATGTTTTTAATTGCTTCAATCAATATAGGCTTGAAGGAACTGGCTTTTTCCATCAAGATAAAAACTTTATTAGACGTATTAATGCTGCTCAGAAATCATGGACAGCTAAAGCTTATCCAAAATTTGAAGGTATTCCAGTTGCTGATATTATTCGAAGAGCAGGAGGATTAAAATCTCGAATTCACCAGTAAGAACATATTTTTGTTATTATTATTATTTGGTATATACATTAAAATATTATTTGTGTTATTACTTTTCATATCAGGATTCTGACATTAGCTCTTTTTGAAAATTATACATTTTTAAGAGTTGATGTACAGAGCAAATTGAATTCATTATCTTATAAAATGTAAACATCTCCAGCTTCCAACTTTCTGCTCATCCTTTTTCTTTTTTTGACAAAATTAACACTTCCTGACGCATATGTGAAAGTGTGGATGATTTCCTCATTCAAAAATGAATAATTCATTAATTTTAGAATATTTATAGAATTTTTAATTTTCTAATAAATTACTGATAAGTTTTTCCAGTTGTGAACTGATATTTTGTATATTAAAAATTCAAGATGCTATAAAATGAATTTTTAAAAAGTGATAATGCATTGAATTGGATATTTGATTTTATAACATTGAAAGAGTTCTCCTCTCATTGATAATTCCTGCATTTTTCTTTATTAATGATTTTAAAAATGTACTTGAATTTTGATTGGATCCTTGAAAAAATATGAATTATTTTTCAGTGAGAGGTGAAAGAGAATTTGTGATTTAATTTTATTTTGACAATTCCTTCAAATACAACTGTAACAAAAAAAAAAAATTAAATAAATAAAGCATAAATTTATATTATGAAATTTACCATGAAGTTTGTCTGTGGCCAAAAAAATTCTTTTACATAAGTTTATTTAGCATTGCTTCATGCATTTTAGATGTTTTATTTAAATATTTGCTTAATCTTAAAGTGCATAATCTAAAATTTAGCAAACAAATCTTTTGAAATAAAATAAATAGAATTAGTCATTCAGTTTTGGATTGAACAAAACTCGAAGACATATATTATGTATGATTTTCAACTTATAGTGGCCATTGAAGATAATTTACTACAATTTAGTAGATCTGTAGGAAAATTTGATTTAAGAAACATTTTATTAATGAGAGTAGGTTAAGTAGGGGTTGTGCCCTGACACAAAGTGTAAGAATCCATTTGTTAAATTTAAAAATAAATTAAATTTTTGAAAACTTCTTATTTGCAAGATAAAAAAAATAAATAAATCTCTGCAACTAAGAGACAATTAAAAGCTTTCAAAGACAATCGTCTTTCTTTATTGGGAATAAGGGCTTATTACAAATTTGTGGTTATCAAGTATGGTTTTGAACTAATAGTTATTTTTTATCTTAAACAGAATAAATTATTACAGAATTCAAGACCTTTTTAAAATTATTAAAATAAAAATGTAGAGCATTTTCCTGTGTAAATTAAAATTTTCCTACTGATTTTATAAATTGGCTTTTAAAATATTTCTTGAAATATTTTTATAACAATAATTTATACATATAGTACAAATACGCAGTTTATATATATATACAGTTTTACAATATATTCATTATAATGTTATTTGTAAAGTTTAAATTATATTAACTTCAAGAATTTAAAGTATTAATATTTAGGTTTTATTACACTTGCAATCTTTACATCCTCAGTATAAACTAATCAGAGGAAAAAAAAAAATAGTTTCTTTAAAAAAAAATGAAATGGCACGGTTTTGGTATTTGCCCTGAACAATATATTTATTGCTCAAAATGAATGGTTCATCTATACATAATCTTCTATATAATTTGAGATTTCTTTTTATTTATTTATTTTTGACTTTGTGAATGATAAAATGCAGAAAGAATCTTCAGCATTAGAAATAAATATGAATAGATGTAACTTTGCAGATTTACTAAAGCTCATTTAGACATGAATAAATAATATCCTCATGGTCAAATGGGCACTATCAAGATTTCAAGCCTGCTATTCAATACTTTATTCTAAGAAAGGTCAAATTATATTTTTATATTAATAAATATTAAAATCTAGGTACATTCCTTTTAAATAAATTTACTAGTTCAAAATTTTCATTTATGTAATTAAATAGCAAACAAGGATAAACATTAATATCCAGAATATTAGTCTTTAAGGGAAGGAATATAAAAATTGAATATTTTATGTTAATAGATATAGTTTTCATGTTAATTGATAATGAAAAAAATACTTCAGGTGCAATTTGCTTTCACTAGTATTATGATGAAAGCATCATCAATTTTGAAGATTATGAATGAAATGATGAGTCTGCTAAATATTCTTACTCTTACTACTACTAATAATAATTGATTGCATTCTGTAGGATGTTTACCTTTGAAATTAGTTATAAAATTGAAGTTTTTTTATAGATACCCACCCGTCCGATCTGAGATTTCATTTGATTCTGAAGAAATCTTCCAAACTTTACCAGAAGAATTTGACTGGAGGAATGTGAGTGGAGTGAATTATGTCTCACCTATTCGTGATCAAGGTTTGTGAATCATACTTATTTGTGAGAAGAAGGTTTTAATGTCAGTTTTATAGGCTATAAGATATAAATTATTTTTATGTATAGAAATATATAAAAGGTACTAAAATATATTAAAGGTACTAAATGTAATTCTAAAATATATTAAAGGTACTAATTTTCTGTTATTTTATATCAAAAAATCTTATCACAAAACTCCTAAGTATTTGTATAAAATTCATGAATATTTTATATAATATTCTATATTTTAACTTAGTTTTCAGGACAAAATCTCTGTTTATCAGAAACAACAAATTTAAGAAAAACATTAATATTTTTTTTAGATTTTAGAAGTTTTATTTCATACATGACAGACAATTCAATAATTATAATAAAAGTTTATATTTTCACAACATTTTGTGGGGGAAAAAATGTGGCTTTGGAATGAATTGAACGAATATATGAAATAAGGTGATAGTAGTTCATATATAATAAAATTTCCTTTTCTTAAATTTGGTTTGAGAAATAATTATAAAATATGAAACATCTTTAACTATTCATTACCTAGATGTTTCCAGGTTACTAAAACTATCCCCATTTAATAAAATTGCTGTTGAGTTGTTTATATCAATTTTTTTAAGATCCTATTGATTAGAATTTTTGGATAAGCCTTTGTAATTGTAAGATAATTAATCAAAATTCTTTATATTTTGTTTGTTTTTGTTTCTTCTTCAGTTTTCCATGTATAATATCAGTTAAAGTTAATACTTTTACTTTTTATCTTATACTTGCAAGATGAAAATAAAAATTAGCTAGGCATGTAAAAATCTTTTTTAAGTTTTAAAATGTAATGTAACTTAAAAACAAAATGTAATATTAAATAAAAATGTAATTTAAGTTTTAATATCAGCTGATAAAAAATGTTAATGCAATCATTTCCAGAATTTAAATCCACTAAAAGAACTAAATTAGCATAGCAATAAATTTATATATTTATTTATTTTTTGCAAATTTTTAAAAGCCAAAAAGAGGATAATTCTGGAAAAAGATACAGTGAAATATTAACTAATTTGTAACAAACTTTGGAAAATAAAATTCTTCACTGTTTTATTAATTCAACTCTTTTGAACATATGTTTTTATGTATCTGTGTCATGTCTATATTGTTTATCTAAAATTATACTTGACATTCATATTAAATTTAATATTTTAGAAATGGAGCTATTATCATCCCTACCTTAATATGACCACCCTCATAAAAAACAGCTAATTAAATCCTTTTCCAAATGTAAATTTTGTAAACAATGCATTAAGTACTGTAAAAAAATGGCTAAAGAACTTGACATCTGGTATTAGACCAAATAGTAATTTTTTAAGATTTCAAGATTTAATTTCTGAAAAATCTGAATACTTTAAGCATTTTATATAGTATTTTAAATTATTGTTTTGAAAATTTTAATGAATAATTTTATTATGTTAACAATATGGAAATTAATTAACTTCAAATAGTTAAAGAAATATAAGGATTATTTATTTGAAGTCATATTTTTTTTACTATCAAATTTAATATGTGGATGGATATGCTGTTCTTTTATTATGAAATATTGCTTTATTACTCTTTTGATATCTTAGAATTTCATCCTAATCAAGTTCATTTGCTTATATTTTATAGGAGGTTGTGGCAGTTGTTATGCTTTTTCATCCATGGGCATGTTGGAATCCCGTCTAAGAATAGTTACAAACAATAAAGTGCAAGTGACATTTTCACCTCAAGATATTGTTGGTTGCTCAGAATATTCTCAAGGTAAATAGAGAGGCCACATTTAAATTTCACATGCCCATGACTAGTTAAAAATATCAAAGCTGTTATAATATAATATAGAATATACAATAATATAGAAATGCATAAAAATACTTTATCAATATATATTCAAATTCTAATAAAATTATGAATTTTAATAAGTTGAAAATTTGTTTTATATATGTTTTGCTTGATTTTAATTTTTGTTGTTGTATAAAATTAGAGTAATATTTTTTTTCAGTTAATAAATTTAAGAAATTAATCCAAGAAAAATAGTTAAAAGGGGTAAACTAATTTGGATTGTATTTAAATATTTCTATTTCAAATCTATTGATAATTTATGCAATATCTGAAATAAAAAATTAGTCTAAATTGTTAGCTCAGCATATTGGAGTAATATTTCTCCACACAAACTTTTCTGAATTGTTTCTCAACAACCTGAAACACTTTCTTAGTAGTCATATATTTTAAATTTGTGCTGAATTTCTGTATGCCTCGCGTCTTTCAATTGTTTTGTAGGCACTGAAAAGAAATTTGATTTATTATGAAGGCTCTTTGTATCATGCCCAAAAACCTTAAAAGCAGCCATCAATATGTAAACTCTATTTCTATCTGTAATTTTGCACCTATCAAAACTTCAAAGATATGGATAGTAAAAAATTGCAGTGTACCTGTGTTTCTAGAACTATTATGGCTGGCAAAAGAATTTGCATGGTCATCATGACCATTACTGCTTAGGATGCTCGGTGGTGTTAAGTCATCAGTTTGTGCTGTATCTATGAATTCTCATTTCATTTCTTCTAAATTTTTTGTTTCTCTCTTGGCAGCTCTCATTTAAGTTTGTTTCCTTGCTTATTATACATGCATTATATTTTTTTTAAAAAAATTCTTTTTAGAGTCCTTTTCCTTCTAATATTTGCTGTGAAATATAAATAAACCAATATTTTTTTGTGAAATAAAATATTGTTATTGGGTTGTTCGGAAAGTCATTTCGTATTTTTTTGTCAAAATGAAAAGAAATTTTCGTTTAATGAATAAATTATTTATTAAATTATAAAATTGCCATTCTGGTCTAATACCTTTTGGTAGTAACATGATTACACGCTCATAAAAGTTTTGGTCTTTGCTGTAAAAAAAACTGATCGAGGTGGTTTTTGGCCTCCTCATTTGAAGGAAAAATTTTGCAAATCAGTTCTGGTACTGATGTACTGTTAACACATCTTCTCCACACATATTGGCTAATTTATTTCTGGCTTGAACAGCATTTTTACCTTTTATAGCAAAAAAGAAAAAAATGACGAAAATGCTGTTTATTGCTCTTCATATTTAAAAGGGCACCATCCAAAAACTACTGCGAAGAATCAGCTGCACTTTTTCACACTCAAGCCTTGCTATATCAGCTCTTAAAACATAAAATGATTTTGCGGTTTAAGTATGAAATTGGGTGCGAAAAATGCAATTAAATCCTTTGTCAGGAAAAAACGAAATTACTTTCTGAACAACCTAATATAATCGTACTCTTTTGCATGCAATTATGTTGCCATTTTGATCTGTAACAGAAAAATAGTGGAGTAAAATTTTTATTACTAATATACCTGCTATTAATATTTATTTTTTAATTACTGTTACATTAAATCTATTATTTGCAGGGTGTGAAGGAGGGTTTCCATATTTAATAGCTGGAAAATATGCCCAGGATTTTGGAGTTGTCCCCGAACAGTGCAGTCCATATGAAGGAGAGGATGACAAGTGCAAAACAAAGAACTGCAAGAGATATTATGTTGCAGATTATAAATACATTGGCGGATTTTATGGAGGGTAAATTTTTGTCTTAATATCTGTTTATTGCATAGAAATGGATATCATATGCCTATTTCATCATGATGTATTGTTTCACAACAATACTACTTTAATGATGAATCTTTCAAATTATTAGAATTTTAAAAAAGCATTTCCAATTCTTTCTCTGTTTAGAGTATTTATACATATTAAGATTTAAAAAGGATGTGGTAACAATTTAAACTTTAATGTTATAATAGAATGTTCACAAAAACCTCTACATCATAATTTGGAATATGCATTAAATTTGCTGTGTTTCATGCTGTTTTTTTTTTTTTTTTCAATCGGTTAGAATCAATAACTGTTTATGCAGAATGCTTGTAGTTAATGAAATTATTATGTATTACTAATTTAAGATTGAATCTTGTTATTTCATTTATAGAGTGAAATTATGTAAATATTTTTGATAAAATTTTAATTTTTCAGACTATAAAATGGTGCAATTAATTCTCAGCCTTTTAAAGGATAAAAAAAATTAAATCAAATATTATTCAAGACAGATCTAGATCTGTAGGATCGTATACTGACGTTGATGCAACCTTTTGCTAATCCAGAGTAACTTTTTAACTAGCTTTTATAAAGTCTGAAACAAATTCAATTTAAAGGACATCATAAACAACTCTTCTAATTACATATTAAGAAGCAAATACTGCAATTTGACTTATAAAATAAGTAGCAACAGAGAAGCATCTTGTAATGTATAAAAGAATGTCGAAAAATACTCATTATTTCAAGGTGAATAAAACTAAAATGCTGCATATTTGTTTTCAAATAATTCTCTCGTTATAGTAGGTTTTCAAAAACTAAGTTCTTAAACTATGAAACAGTATTAATATCATTTTTGAAAATATTTGTGTAACTAAATAATAATAGTTTGAAATCACCTAAAATGAGAAAATATTGTTTCTTTTTTTTATTAAACAAGACTTGATTTGAAATGTTAATTTAGTATTATTATGCAGAAATTGGTTTTCTTATTCCAAAATAAAAATGACTAAGATTTGTATCTATGAAAAAAGATACACTCCAGAATTGTAAAAAGTGTAATTTTTATTTAAAAACTTAATGAGTTATTTCTTACTCTTTCAGTTGCAATGAAGATCTAATGAAATTGGAACTTGTGAAAAATGGCCCTATTGCTGTATCATTTATGGTCTATTCCGATTTCCAGCAGTATAGTGGTGGAATTTACCATCATACAGGAATTGAAAATTATCGCTTCAATCCATTCTCAATAACAAACCATGCAGTTCTAGCTGTGGGCTATGGTGCTGATAAAAAAACAGGTGAAAAATATTGGATTGTGAAGAATAGCTGGGGGCAGGAATGGGGAGAAAATGGTTATTTCAGAATTCGTCGAGGTACTAATGAATGTGGTATTGAAAGCATTGCTGTTGCTGCAAAAATCATTCCTTGATATTTGAAATGTTGTGTATTTAAATGTTGTTAACTGTAATTTTGCCTTTGCAGTTTTTGTACTTAAATAATAAATGGATTTTTATCTTTCAAATAATGAAATACATTCTTGATAGATTTTTACATTCCATCTTCCTCTAATTTAAAGAAAACTTTAATTCACTTAAAATTCTTCCTATTTTCTTTTCAAGATTTCTTATTGGCAAAGAACAAATAAATAAAATATCAACCCCAATTTTGTTCTCGGGGTAAGAAATTATGCCCTACCTTCTAATCTTTAGTAAGCTCAACCACGAAAAGATATTCGATAACAATGGCATGTGAGACAACAGGTTAATATGTCACATTATAAATATGAGTAGTGTGAGTAAAAGACAGTTCTTATTTAAGAAAAGTTTAAAAACTAGAAACTAAAATTGTAGAGATTATAAAAAGGCAAGCAAAGACATCCAGAAACAAATTTTTTATTGATGAAACATGAAGTACATGAATACAATGAAGACAATCTGTCACATAATGCTACGTTGAGCAAAATTTACATTTTAATTTTCGTTTACTTGATGATACATTTTCATACTGCCCCTGAAATGATAAGTGCCTGTTATATCATTTATCACATTAAAAAAACAATCTAACAATCAAAGAAATAAATAATGAAACTGAGATCACAGCCATTATAACAAAATAGAATAACTTCTAGCACTCTGAGGTGAACATGACTCGCTGTTCGTAATATTTAGAACACTAAGAAGTAGAATGCTTTGAATTAATTACAAGTTTTTAATTAACCAGTACTATGCACCCTGATGACATATTTTTAAAATAAAAATAAGCACGGAAAATTTAAATTTATCAAAAATGGGATGGCTGTATCAAAGACTTGTAACTTATATGAGTATTTATCAATCAAAATTAAGTGGAAGTCATTCTTCAGGTATTGATAAAATGAATTATGCAAATTAAATAAAATAAGGTACTTGTGAAACTTTCTATAAACAAGTGTATGAAAAAACTATAATATTTAATATCATAATCAATATTTTTAATAAAAAATAGTCTTAACTTCCAATAACATAGCTGGAATAGTATACAAGTATCAAAATTAGGTATGATTTCAAAAGAAAGATCAAAGTATTTTTACAGAAGCATTGAAGTTTCATTAATTACATTCATACGAGATAAAATTAATATACCTTAACAAGCAAGTTTCATCTGCTGTGTTGGCAATAAATTAAATCTCTTCTTGATCATGATTCTCTGTCTACTATAAGGGTCTACTGGAGAAAACCGAGCTGCAAAAAAAATATATATTCATAAGTCTGCAGCTATTTACATACAATACATTATAAAGAACTTATTCTAACAACCTGTTAGAACATAACTTTGTTTAATTATGCTCTATACTGAAAGAAAATTTTATCTCATTTCCCGAGTTTTTCATATAGTTCTCATATACATATTAACAGGATATATGTATTCAATTCTTCACTTCAGAAAGCAACTCAAGTCTACAACTGCAATATAAACTTGATTTCAGAATTTATCACAATATAGAAAAAAATGTGAAAGTAAAAAGAATAAAAGAAAAGAAAAGTCTTTTTTCACGTCAATTTTTTTCACTTTTTTGCATCTGAATATATATATATATATATATGGAAATAGTCTAATAGTACAAAGCAAAATTATTCTTCAAAATTAAATATGTTCTTTAAAAGATTTGAACAATAATCTAGTGGGAGTGTTGTCCCCAGAAGCTTCTTACATGATCTCTTACTAAGCTATTATCCCTCCCTCCTCAACTAAATTAGATACTTGACAAGGCTATGGTACCAATGTTCTGAATTTATTTCCTACACATGACAACTTTATAGAACTATAAAGAAAACCAATACTTTTTGAATTTACTGCATGGCAATGGTAAAAAATATTAATGAAATATTTAATGGTTAATCATTGGTATGCAGATAACGTGCGAACAGAAGTATCAATACATATTTTGGATGCATTTTTTAAGAGACAAATTAAAACCAGAATTTATCCAAAAAATACAACTATCATTACTATAATGTATATCAAATTTCATTTAATTAAACCTGTATTTGAATTATTGCATTTTTATGCATTCAAAACTAACAGACAATCTTTAGACAGAAATAGCGTGAAATTTGATATAATTTTGATTTTGAAACCTCAATATCAAATTTTATTCACCTATGTTTCATATATTCATTCATACTAGTGTAACTGGAGATGCAGCCTATAATGGATTTCATTTAAAATTGGCTAGAAATTTACAAATTTAATGTAATGTTATCAAATTTCTTCCATCCAGTTTAAATCCTTTTTGAATTATTATATTCACAGGCAGACAGATGTATTAATAAAATGTGTAGCTTGAACACAGGAAAGTCTGAATTGTGAACATTCATCAAAACCTTAAGTTAATTTTTTTTTAAATGTTGATCACAATATTTTCTTGCAGTATATTTTATGAATGGAAAAAAAAGAAGCATTTGCAAGTAAATTCTGATGTTGGTTAGAATATTCAGGATTAATAATGAAGTAAATTCATAAATTTTTAGGGAATTGCAGAAGCGCAGAATGGCATCAATGGAATGGAATGAAAGTACTGGTTACTATCTTCCAAAATAAGATATGCTGTTCATGCAAGCTTAATGCCCATTAAATCCTTTATGGGTAACAACCATAAGTTTTAAAGATGAAATACTTTGGAAGATAAATCTTCCTAAATCTTAAGCTATTAATTTATAGCAGCCTATTAACTTAACTAAAGCTTAAAATTTCAAAACTCAATTATTCTCAATAGTTTTTGCTTATACTATATATATACAACAACAACAAAAAAGGCAAATCAATATATCAATTAGATTATATATTAGAATAAATTTTTACATAATAAAAGAAAGCTTTATATATTAAAAAAAATCAATCTAGATAGTAAATTCATTACTAGGTTTCTAAACTCTTAGAATAATTCAAGTTTTAAAAAGATCAAATACCAATTTTAAAAGTATTTTGCTATTTTAAAATCAAACATCACATACCAGGGTGGGCAGAAAGTGTTGGTTTTCCACTGGGATCCACTTTCTAAAAAAAGGGTGAGAAAAAAAATTGTCATTTTATATATATATATATATATATTGCATAAAACTTCTGTAATTTCATCCTCTACACTTCAAAAACTATAATAAGAGTTCTAAATAAACATGTTTATTTAGTGAACTAAGTACAGAATTTGCATAAAGATTTTTCACAAATTCTTTTAGTACAAAACAATATCTAAAAAGTGCATGCATTAAAATTTCATAACACAATTAAATTAATAATTTTTTACTAGCTTTTGTATTGGTGTATTGAAAAGGCCATTTTTAAAAACAAAAAATATATTTATGGTACAAAAACAATTATGAAAATACTTCAAAATTACGTAATTTCACATCAAAACCAAGGCAAAATATTAAGAAAAGTTTAAAACAACAACAAAAAAAACATTTGATTGGAAGGAACAAAAATTTTGATTATCCTAGACTGGATTTTTTCACATGAAAAAAGCATCATCAAATAATTATTAAGTTTTGTCAATAATGGATTTGAATGATAACATAATACATACATTTAGTGTATAAACACGATCTCCTTTTTCATTCAAATAGTACATCAGCAACATTTTGAATGTAATTAAACAGCTGTAACTCAAAATAACCAATTTTTAGCGAGCAATCTCAATCAATCCCGGCGCACGTTTTTCACTGTGTTTCTTCAGCTAAATTCACTTCACTTCTGAAAATCGTGATATCGTAATTTAAAATTTGATTACTTATACTTACCCTTATTTCGAAGCTCTGACTGAATTGTGAAATGAATATATTATTAAAACAAATCCTTGCTTCAATTTAAGGAAGTTAGTAATTTATTTAATGTATTTCAATCGAACAATCTATTTAATAATGGATGCTAATATTTCGAAAAATTTTGAGACGTCTCTGTCACTGTAACGATGACTTTGTTTTGTTTATTCCTTCCGTGAGAAAACATTGCATTTACTTTTTACTTTTTCTGGATCGTGCGAGACGAATTTTCGAACGCTTCGCTGCGCTTGAATCATGTATTGGAGCATTGAACTTTTTACTCTCAAGTGCTGATAATTTTTGATAAAATTTTGTGAACGTGTGGAAAAAAGACAGTAAGTTAGATCAAAACATAAATTTGTATGTTATCTTAATTTCTGTTTTATACTAAAGTATTTATGAAGTCAAATATACTGTCTCATATTTTGCATTGCTTAATGGCATTTGATTTCTTTTTAATTTAATTCTATTATATTCAGGTGCTTAATTACCGATGGCTGAGGTCACTCCAACAACAGTTGAGGAAGTAAATCCTCCTAAAGAAAACGAAGCCAGCAAAATAGATGAAGCTGCTTTTAAAGTAGAAGATGCTGTTACTACTGATGGAAGAAACGTTAAGCAAATAAAATGTGACATCTGTCAATCTACAATTTTAGTTCCTGGAATTGCCACCTTAGTGACACATGAGGTATCTAGCTATGTTTAGTTTCAATTAATATAATCTGGTATTTAAAAAATTATCTAATATACTATACAAACAACATATTTGGAAAGAGTTTTTCTTTCCTGAGAACATATGCAATTAAACTAAATAGAGTTTTTAAAAAAGTAATTTGTACTTTTTGTAAAAGTACTTTTGCCAAATGCTTTTCTGAAATAGATGGGTTTTTTTTTTTATAAAATTGATAATTTGATTAAAAAAAAATTATTTTCTTTTAATGGAAGTCATTTCTATCAGCTTTGTTTAAATACTCAATTTTCTTGTTATTTTGAACTTCTTGGTAAAAGATCTGTTTTCTCATATTATAAGCTTGTTTTTCTTACATCTCTGTAGTTAGTAAGGGTATTTAAAAAAAATGGATGCATTTCAAAAAAATTTTGCTATTGCTTGATTCTGAAATCAAACCTTAAAACAAAATCTCAAAAATTCTATTAAATCTACCCAACATGAGAATGTAAGCTGAATTTTTATATTTTCATTAGAGACAATGGACTAAGTATAGAATAAAAAATTAGTAGTTATGATGAAAATAATTTGAGTTTTACTTCAAAATTGTAATGTATTGTTGTGATATATGCTTCACTTAGAAAGAACCCCCAAAATTAGTATGATTCAAAAGGTAATATTTCAAATTTTAAGAAGACGCAAAGATCTTTTTTCTTGCATGATATTTTTGGAAATTATCACAGGAAAATTTACCAAGATTGTGCTTTTTCTAATTAGAATTTTTAAAAATCATTGAGATTCATAATTTCACCTTCCAAAGTATATATTTAAATACCAAGTTTGATAACTGTTGTTGTGATAGTGTGAGCCAACATAGAAAAACACACACATTCTTTATTATTAATAATGAAGATTATACATTATAAATTTTATCTTCAGTAGTTTAGCAATTAAGTTGAATACTGCAAAGTTAGAATGTAAAGTTGCACAACAATGAATATTTATACTAATATGTTTTTTGTAGGTATAGTTTCTGTAATGCACTTTTATTGTACATTAATATTATTAAAGAAATTTTATTTATTTTGAAGTCCTTATCAGTCGTTTTATAGCATAATTTTCAGTTAGATGTATATTAAAAAAATATGTATTTAAAAATACATAATTACTGCCAATTGATGCTTCTCTTTCTTTTCTTCTCAATAAAAAAGAATTGATTTTATTAATGGTATATTCTTATAAAACTTTCCCTTCTGAAGTCAAGAAAGGATCTATAATCTTTGTGATTATGATTAAAATATGCAGTTGCTAAATTTCACATCAGTTGATCAAATATCATATTGAAATGCTATGTTAAAAGCTAATAACTCACTCCTCCTTGATATCTGACTAAAACACTAAATTGGAAATCTTTACTATTGAGGAATAAATGATTCAGAAAATGTATCTTGTACGTATATTATACAAATTGTGATAATTTATGATTACAGTGATAAGTTGTTTAATTAATGAGAAATAAATCAAAGAAGAATGACTCAAGGTTTCATGGAAATGACATGCCATTACTGATTTCTATGAAATTTTGTGTACATATGGAACTTTGGTTTTATTTCCAAAGTATCAATTATTGTAAAGACGGATGCAGAGTTTTATATAAAAAAATACATATATATTGATTAATCTATTAATTATTATTTTTATATATTTTAACAAATACATAAAGAAATTTATATATTTTTTAAATTCATCTTTGATGGCAGTTTTGAATTCTATTATAGGAATTTAAATATTGTAACTCCTGTTAAAAATTATTTGATTACTTTAATTTTTCTTAATAAAATATTCATTCAAATTAAGTTTCATTTGAATACTCCCGTATTATTTTTACCATGTAATGTTTTGAACAGATGTAATATTATATAATTTTAAAGCACAAAATGTTTTCTATTAACTTTTGTTAGAGAATTTATACACATTTTGAAAAAAAAATTCTAGTTGAAATAAAATAAAAAAAATGTAATAGACAATGAAAATATAAAAAAAATCTGTAAACCTGTAATAGACAATGAAAATATAAAAAAAATCTGTAAACCTGTAATAGACAATGAAAATATAAAAAAAATCTGTAAACCTGGAAATTTTGTAAAAATTTCAAGAAGCTGTTTTTATAAAGGGCACTACTTCCCAAAAGATACCATTTCTTATTTTAATTTGAACCTTATGAGCAGTAATTGAAGTTTCATAATGTGGAAATTGGTTTATCAAAATCTCCAGAATTATGACTATCAAATTTTCTGTTAGTTACTACTATTATTTTTACCAATAATGAAAAGGCGTGTCTTCAAATAATATGAATGTTGATTTGTTATACATGTGTAAGGACAAGACACTATTATATTTGCTTATTTTTCTTTAGAATTTTTGTGCATAAGAAAATTAAAATTTTATTGTCTTAATTTCTTTCTTTCTTTTAGTTTAAGTTGCCTGAGTTAAAAGGAGAAAAAGCTACTAGTGATGTAATCAACAAGTATTGGTGTGTGGAAAACATGTATGCATTTGAAAATGTTGGCTTCAGTAATACTGTAGATGGTGTTAAATATCTGGTGTGTGCTGACTGTGAAGTAGGACCTATTGGTTGGCATGACTTAAATACCAAACTGTCTTATGTATCAGTATGCAAGATTAGTTACTGTTAATATATCTATTTTTTTAAGTATTGGATGGTTTTGTAAAAACATCTGCACTAAGTCTAAATCTGTGATTACTATTATTATTTTGTCTGTATGTAAATTTAAAAAATCATTCCAATATTCCTGACTTGGCTAAGGAAATGATTTATAAAGTGATATGTTCCTTTTATCCAATGTATAAATATCATTGTTTATGTGAAGGAAATTTTTATTGGTATCTGTCCTAGATCTCGCCTTAAAAATACAAAGAACTACTTTTTAAACTCAATTTCATTTGTATTACATGCATTTTTAGAAGAAGAAAAAAAGTGTATATTTTATATAGTGATGCATAGAATTTTTAAATCATCCTCTTTGAAGATGGTTATACGTCTGAGGTATGCGAGACCTTCAATAAATAATGAGTCAGTAGACACCTGCATCATGTAAAGATTTGTTATAGCCGAATATTGTTATTTACATCTACAGGAATCAAGTAGATAGTTGTATTCCCTTTTGAAATCGCCTCACTATTGTTCTGTAAAAGCATTTTTGTATTCACCACACACATGCTAAACAGCTTCAGTGACTATTTAACATTAAATGTCTTGGGAGTGATATGAGATATTCCATTTGAATTGTTCTGGGCGAGCTTTATCATGGTCAAAAATGATTATTTTATGTCAATTTATTTGAATTGTAGTTAGATTAACTTTTCCCCTTAATATTCACCCTTTGTATTCTCAAAATTCACTTATGTGATGATCTAAATTTGCTGAAAGCATTATGATAGGTTTGTTTAGTATGGATGGATCTTGTGCTCACATCTCATTTCCTTATGAACTATTCTGGGGGCCTTAATTAAAAACCTTTCAAATTATTGTCATCCAGAACCTTAGTAGTTTGTGGTAACCATTGATTCATTATTTATTGAATGTCACTTAAACCAGTTATATTCTTTTTGAAATTCTGTAATAAATATTTTCGGAAGATCTGGTCATTATTAAATATGTTCTGTTTTTTATGTACAGGTATTTATTAGGTAAATAGTAAAGCATTATTCTTTTAAAGAGGATTGGGAATAAAAGAGGTAACTGGATCATTTAAGCATCCAGAATGAAATTCTTTTGACATTATTAATGCTTTTTATTTCCTTCTAAATAAAATAATTTAATTTAAGCATATGTTCTGTAACAGTATGATTGTTATCAGAAACCAAATGTTGGTTGGTCTCGAGTTTATTTCTAAGATTTGAAACTGCATATATATATTTTAAATGTTTGATTATGACATGCAAAATTCTTCATTTTTGGAGTTAGAGATTTAGCAAACAAGAAAAAAGTATTTGACACCATTTTAAACATTAAAAGCTTGATATATGCTATTAACTTATGACCTATGTAAATTTAAGCATACATAACGAGTGTCATAAAAATTTCTTTCAATAGTATTTGAATGTCTTTCAATTTATACATTAATTCATAGTTCTGCTCCTTTTAAATAATAATTAATTAAAATTCAGTATAAGGTTTATCTTTTTGTTTAGATTAAGAATTTTATTGATAAGTGCTTTTCTTACTTGTGAAAAGATTGGAAAATACAAAAATATCTTGCTCCTTGAGATTGTTTATTTTTGTCATCCCTCATTAGCAACAAAACTTTTTCATCATGATGATGTGAAAAAAAGGGATAATACTATATACAGAGTCATTAGATATCTAACAGATTTGTGTAGATGTGAAACCCTAATGCCTGAATTGTATATTATTCATTGGATTTTGCAAAATCCAAACATCAAAGGTAAAACAATCCATTGTCACAACCTAGGCATTATGTATAAAGATAAAATTAATAATGAGATGCATGATCAAAGATTGTCATTTAATTGAATCTATGGACACAAAATTTTTAATTAATTAATTAAAGGAAATTTTAAGAAAAACAGTCAACTTTTTAGCTAGAGTAATTTTTTTTTAATGTTAAGTTGAAAACAAGTATATGGTTTTTTGTATGCATGTGTAATTTGAACATAAGTATTTACTCATCTTTATTAAAATTTTAAAATGGTGATTTTTTTTTCTCTCTCCAAGACCTGAAGTCTTTTAAAAAAAAATTCTTTTATTTAAATGAAGTTGTTTTGATTTATTCTAATGAAAATATGTATTCTTTACAGTTCATGAAAATTTAATGAAAAAAAAGTGACACAGGACTTGTGTGGATACAAAAGAGTTATAGTATAATTGCATAGTTTTTTAAAAAATAAAATTTATAATTTTAGGTATTAAAACTGGAAATTTTATTTATATTTTTAAAATTGCACTTAAGCCCAATTAAACACAAAGGCCATTTCTTTTATTTAATCTTAAATTAGGATAAACATTAATAACAGAAAAAATACTTTTTATAGACTATGTGTTAATTACCTTTTGTATATTTGCATTATTCCTACAATACTATACTATATGTGTGCTTTACATTACCTATATTATCAAAATAAAACCCTTTATTGAATTTCCTAAAAAGTGTCAAAACACGTGAAACTTGTTAGTTATCATTTATTAACTAATATAATTTACTTATGATGAGGAGTAACCCATTAACATTTCAAACTATTTTATTTAATATTTCCGGTAAATTGATCATATTGTTACGGGTTTCCTATATTCTAAAAATCCGTCGGGTTCTTTTTTTTACCCTTTATATATATTATATAGTGGTTGTGTATGGTGTTAGAGATGATGACACACAATGATCAATCCTTTAGTTGACGAACACAACACAGACGTTTATTTACAGGAACAGGACAGGACAGCACACAGACGACAAATATTCGGAACACAAATATGTACAGGAGATAGCTATTTACAGCCGAGACGTACACACAGGACAACACACTGCAGATAGTAGTCCACAGGCAGAAATTCTGTAGTGACAATGTCCACAGAGCGGCTAGACAGGATTCAGCCGGAGAGGGAATCTTTAAGGGATTCGCTTTACACCTCCTGGGTCTCTCCAGAACAGGCTGATCTATTCCTTTGTCTCTTCTTGCCTCTGCTGTCGACTTACTACTTCGCACAACGGGACTACTCCTTAGTTCGGGACAGCTCCGTTCCCGACGACGGCACAACGGGTTACGACACACGACGCAGGCTTCGTCAGTATATGCCACACACAGATTAGCAGTCCTCCGTTCAGGACTCCACAGTTCAAGACCTCTATCTCTTAGGTCTTCTCGATAAACTCCACAGCGCTACTTGTCTTCGTTGAACACCAGGCCGTACAGCTTCGGCTTATCTCCACTGCCGCACTTCGGCTTCACTCCACTGGATTCTTCCTCCTTTCCCTTTTCTCCGCTGCTTCGCTTCGACTTTATCCGTCTCGATTGATTCACTCTGACTTGATTGATTTCACACTTCGACTTCGATGGCAAGCTTATCGGGGCTCCCGTCCTTGGAATAGGACTATCCCCTAATTGAAAATGACATCATATTTGTAAAGTGTTTTACAGCTCATTGGGGCCGCAGGCCCCACCATCTGTAAATCTTGTGATATAGGACTTAAGTGAAAATGGAACTGACCTTATTTGTTTAATGTGTGCATCATAAAATGATTTGAATGATGAAAAGAAATTAAATGGTACTGAGTAAATTGAGAAAAAAAAAAGTAAGAAAGAAAGAAAAAAAAAGTGTGATGGAGAGTACTTAGGGGGAATTAAAGGGCGAGTGAACAGCGTGGTCTGCGTTTATTTGAATTTTCGTAGTGATCATAAATTGGGAGATTTTGCAAGGTGGAATTGTCAATATGAATAATATTACCATAGAAGTTTTGTGCAAGTTTGATCATGAATTGTTTTATAGGCGGGATCCTGAGGGCTTTGAAAATATCTTCATTTCTATGGAACCATCTAGCTTTTGCAATCATACGAACAGTTTTGTTCTCAAGGGAGATGATTCTTTGGAGATTGGTTTTAGCAGTTGCAGCCCAAACAGGGCAGGCATATGTGAGGATTGGTCTTAGGTATGCCAGGTAAATCAGAACTTTACCCTCTAGAGAGAGACCCGAGTTTCTACAGATGAGGGGGTATTGTGATTTGAATGCATTGTTAAATTTCTCTCTGGTATGATTTATGTGTGATTTGTAGTTGAGGTGTTTGTCAAGAATTATACCAAGGTACTTGACTTCATTTTTCCAGTTGATTTCAGTGTTGTAGAGCTTAATTTTTGGCCAGTTATTTTTGTTTTTAAAGAATATAACTGCTTCAGTTTTGTCGACATTGAGTTTTATTTTCCAGCGAACAAGCCATTTTTCTAGGTTGAGGATGTAGTTTTGGAGAGGAATTATTGCTTGTTGGGGATTTTTCCCTTGTGATAGGATGGCTGTGTCATCGGCATAGAGACTGATCATAATGTCTTTTTGTTGAGGAATATCATTTAGGTAAAGCAGGAAAATGACAGGTGCGAGGATACCACCTTGTGGGACACCAGCTCTTAGCTTTCTTTTTGTTGAGTCTGTTTTATTGACAATAACAGTAAAGTGCCTATCTGAGAGGTATGATTTAATAATCTGAACGATGTTGGGGGGGGGGGAAATTGTATGCAATGAGCTTATAAATGAGGCCTGGGATCCAGACCTTGTCAAAGGCTTTGGCAATGTCAAGAAAGATTGCAGCAGTGGGTTTCTTGGATTTTCTACCTTCATGAAGGTATTCAATCATTCTTAAGAGCTGGTGAGAGGTTGATAATTTTTCAGTGAAACCGAATTGTTGGGGTATTGAAAAGCCTGCTTTCTTGGCGAAGTTTAGGTATCTTGTAAGAATTAGTTTTTCAGTAAGTTTGCTTAGTGTGGGAAGAAGAGAGATGGGTCTATAGTTTGTCGGAATTGTGGGGTCTTTACCAGGTTTGAGAATCGGGATTATTCTGGCAATTTTCCAGCATTTGGGAAAGTAGCGAAGCTCAAAGATTTTGTTGAGAAGATCAGTAATTTTAATAATAATTTTGGCGGGGAGTTTCTTAAGCATTTTATTCGTAATTGAATCAGGGCCAGGTGTTTTGTTTATTTTAGTGTTTTTAATGAATTCAATGATTTCTGAGGGTTTAATTTCAGAAAAGATTATATCTGATTTGTGATGATTAAAAGTTGAAATAGAACTTTCAACCATCTTTTCAGTGCAAACGTCTGGGAAGTTGTTGGGAAATTGAAAATGACTGTGGAGCCCTCTTCCTTATATATACCGGTGGTGGGCGGGGCTAACATCTTCTGGACCAATTAGGAGCGTTCTGGATGGATCTCGGCTCCTAGTGGACGGATCGGGAAAATTCTCGATGTTTCAGGTACTTTCCATTTTGTCGCCAAATGGTCGCCAAGCCTTGGGACCTCTGACGTCACACCTATTTACTATTCAATACACATTACTGTCAATCTGTCTTCCTTACATTGACAGTATTAGCGCGGGAAAGCAAAACCACAGGTTCGTAACAATATAAATAATTATATTATAAAATGAGTCTTATCTGTTATTTTTTAAATATGAAATTAAACAAGATTTTTTTAAAAAAAAACACAGATTAAAGGAAATGTTTTTCATAATTTAATACCTTGAACGATATTTTTTTACAGTATATAAATATTTTTTGTATAATTTGAAAACTTATAGAACAATTTTAAATACTAAATTGTGCAATTGTTGAAAAATTAGGCTTGGAAATAAAGAGAAAAAAAAAAGTAAAACATTAATAAAATGAAAAGTAGAGAAAAGATAACTGTTGTAAAGGAAATTCTGAAGTATCTTATTTACTCATCTATTTATTCCCGTTCTTTACTTTTAAGTAGATTTGTTTTGAAACAACATTGTGGTGCTACTTATTTCAACCATGTTTGTAAAACTTGATTAGCATTGAAACTATATTTTAAATCTTGCAATCAGTGTCAAATTATATTGCTTTATGCATCTGGTAGTGATGTAAAATTAACTTTGATTAGAACCAATATTGATTCTTGACTTTTCAGTATTATATTTTTACCAAGAGAGTATGCTATTAGAAAAGTAACTTTAATATTCAAACTGAAGCAACCCTTTTTCATGGCATTTCATGTCTGAAAATAGATTTCATTTACATTTTTGTCTGATTTGCTATCTTTTCTCTTAAGAAATATAATCAAAATTGTTTACACTTATTAAATATGAATATAAAATAAATTATTATTAATCCTGAATATTAAAATAAATTATTATTAATTTTCTGAAGTAGAGATGCTAGATTCCTTTGTGCTGACTCTAAGGACACAACACAATACAGTAAGGATAGCAGATAATTGATTTAATTTTTTCAGTTGTAAAATTTTTCATCAATTGTGTTTCATCCTTAGACAATGGGCAAATATTTAATGCTGAGACATAATCTTCATAAATGTTATGATTTAGAAAAGTGATTTAATTTTCTTTTGTCAGTTAAAAAAAAGAGCAACTTATTGGAAAACAACTGAATATAAGTAGCTGAAATGATCAACATAGAAGATATGACTTGTGAAAATCTGCCAGGTCATAACAAAAGAGCATATTTTTATGAATTTTCCAAAATTAAGTTACATTCAGATGAACATTTTGATAAATATCAAATATGAATACAACATAGTATCATACCTTTTTGAAGAGGAAAAAAAATTAACTTAATAAAAGATATATATATATATTCTTTAAAACAATATTATAAACTATCAGTTCTGTTTCTCGGAGGCGGTGAAAACAGTACATGTTCTTCAAAAGGCCTGAAATCTCATGATAAAAAATCATTGTTCTTGAATTGATTTATATAATTATCCATAAAAAAGAAGTGTCCCATGATAAAGGACTGAAAATATGATTGAAATATATCTTTAATGTCTATCATCCTGATGCATTAATAACGATGATTACAAAATCTTATAGCTAAACAAGCAATTCTTGTATATATGTAGATTTATTCTGTGTATCTTGGAAACTATTCTAATAATTTGGATCAAATTTTATATTTAGATAAGATTTTGCTTTTTCTGTTTATCTATATAAATATGATTCCTGAAAAAACACAATTTTATATTTATACAAAAAACAAACAAAAAAAACTTATAGTTCACTAATAAATAAATATATATTGTATAAACACTTTTAATTGAGGGCAGAAAAATATGAATGATATGTTACAGGTCCTTGGTTCAAGTTGCCCTTTTGCTTTATTTTTTACTAATATATTTATATTCAATATGTCTTTCCTGAGAAAACATGTTTTTACACACTTAAAACAAAGAGTATTTTTTAAATAACTAATCATTAGAGCCATTTTCTATCTGTACATTTGCTGACAGTATCGTTTTCACCATGGCAAAACAGAATGCAAGTTCAAATATGTAAGTAATGATGATATGTTAAACTAAGTGCATTAAGGATTTTTTTTATTTTATTTTGTTTGAAAAATATTCTTATGTAATCAGTGTCTAAATATTTTTTTTAAAAAAGAAAGAAACTGTGGAGCGAAATTTGGTCTGTCAGATATTTCAATGCATAACCAGACATCAGGCTTACATATAATAATGCTTTAAAAAAGGGAAGGAAAAAAAAATGTTTATAATCTATACTTATAATAAAGCTCAATGTGTGTTGGCCCTCTACAGTCCAGACCATTGGAGCTACAGCTACCAAATTTGGAACATGTATACCTTGGAGGTCGTGAATGTGCACCTCGGAGCTCTTTTTTCGAATTTTTAATTAAAATTTGAATTACTTAAAAAATTAAGCGAAATTTCGACGTTTTTCCGCTATAACTTACGAAAATATTATTGCACAAAGCTGATTTTTACATCAAGTTAAAGATTAAAAATTTAGCTTTCTAATGGTGCCAGTATATTAACATTTAACTTAAATTTCTATTTTTAACGAATTTTTAAATAAATTTTAATTTTTTAAACATAACACCGGAAATGAAACAGAACTACGCAAATTCATTCAGTAACTGACAACATCTGCAATTTGAAATAAATATATCAAGAACCGATCAACTGAAAAAAAAAGTTTATTCGGCAATTAATTATCAAAACAAAATAAATAAACAGGTAAATTAGTTACGCATAAAATCCTGACTGATTTTTACATCAAGTTAAAGATTAAAAAATTAGCTTTCTAATGTTACTAGTTTTTTAACATTTAACTTAAAATTCTGTTTTTGACGAATTTTTAAAGAAATTTTTAAAACATATTTTTCAATAATATATTTCAGACCAAACAATAAAATTTTAAAACAAACGATAAATAATGAACGAGCAAAGGGTAAAAAATAGTTTTTATTAAACTGTTGCCATCATACTGACAGAAGCTCAAATTAAAAAAATAAATTAATTATGACTGCAAATTACATCGAAAAAAAATGCAACTTTCAACACGTGATTGGATGAAATTAGATAAATATTAAATGTTATGTTTTCTAAAAAATAAATACAAGACAAAGGTTTCTATGATCGTTTGCAATATCTATATCATTACTTTAGTAAAATTATCTTTATTTATACAGGATATGCATTCAAATTCCGGTCCAATGGCCAGTTTGTAAAACATTTTTAATAGGCCTAGATATTGTTTAATACTATTAATTTGATCTAAATGAAGTAAATAATTACATTTTATGTAGCTTGAGTCAAACAATGCATTGATGAATAATGAGTTTGAGATTTCTTATACTTTGCTCTGTGAGCCATATTTTACAAAATGATTTTATTAATATTTTAAATAAAAGTTACTGCATCAATCAGTCTTCTAAATCAATAATTAAAACTGACTGATTTATAAAATTAAAGAATATTATTAGGAAAACGTGTTCTTTTAGAACTTTCCTTCCATCATCTTAAAGAAAATATTCATTTCAGGCCAATCAATGCCCGGAATTACTTCAAGGCTAATGAATATGCGATTTAATTGAAAATTTTAGAACGCATTACTCATGGCGAACCAGCTGGTCACCCAAGGTGGTTAGTCCTGAATAAAGAAAAAATGAAAGTTAATAACATTTCAGAAAAAGAGTATTTTTGAAACTTCTGAAAGGAATGAATTCAAAAAGAGGAATCTGGTCAGACTATGAAAACAAAGAGTTTATACTCTTGTCTTCACAGTTTGTGCAGATTCCCCTATTGGAAGGAATGGAAAGGCAAGGACAAATTTGAGTTTCTTAAAATAAAAATAAATTGAATGGCAACACCAATTTAAAGCATCATAAGTTTTTTTTTCTCTATAGAAAGTATTAGAAATACTAATTCAACTATGGCTTTTGTTTAAAAATAATTTATCGATATATTTATTATATTATTGTATAATTCACATACAAAGAAAACTATCAAAGGTTTACCCAAAACAAAATTTCCAGTCATTATATTTATGTATCCATCCATATTCAGACAAGAATGATTCTTTTGCATGAAAAAAAATGTCAAAATACATTGATAATTTTATAAAATTTTCTACGGTCCATTTCATATAAAATATAGTTATTTAGGCTATTATTATTGCAAATCTGAAATGAATTTTGTACTGAATTGTGTTATGTATGGTAATTTGGATAACAAAGGAAAGCTAGCCCCTCAAGTCCTAGAGGTCGGCCTCAAAGTGGCGAGGGGGCGGAAGGGGCGAAGTACGACTGGAGTTTATCTCCTGGCAGGGTCACCCAAGGCGTGAAGGCCGTTCCATTATGCTTAGCTAACGACTACAAGTAAACAAGTCCAAACTCCCTAGGCTCTGGCAACCCATTTCCATGAATAGTCGAACATTGAATTTTGCGCATAATGCTACCGCGTTCGGGGCAGCCGACACGTCATGCTTTGATTCAGTCCGGAGGTATGATGAGAAGTATGTTACGAGGACTATCAATCTTCTACAACTGAATTTAAATGGAACAAAGAAGAAAAAAGATGAGCTCGAAGTTCTCCTTGTGGAAAACGACATCCACATAGCTTACCTTCAAGAGACAAAGCTAAATGAAAATCTTAGATTTGATATGAAAAACTATGCTACTTTACGAAAGGACAAGGTTGGAAGAGCTGGAGGAGGACTGGCACTCCTCCTTAAGAGAGATCTTATAAAGTACAAAGAGGTAAAGACCAAACAAAGGGGAAGTACTGAAATCCAAGCGGTAGAAGTCTTTCTACCAGGACAAACCTTCACTCTGATAAATGTTTACCACCCTGATAGTTCTGACATCGCCATAGAAACCCTTGGCAACATACCCCTAGATCCATCAGACTTTGTTATCATGCTAGGTGATTTTAATGCCAACAGCCCGACTTGGGGCTGACACGTTTTGGATGAAAAGGGTAAAAAGATGGAAGACCTGCTGACCGACTTAGACCTTCTAACACTAAATGATGGACAAAGCACCTATCTTTCAAGAACCTCAGGCACACAGACCACAATAAATTTTACTGCAGTGAGCCCCCACATACATAATGGATGTACTTGAAAAGTAATTAACCATGCATTAAGTGACCATAAACCAATAACTACAACGTGCAGTTTCAATGCAGAAAAGCCTTTACAATTAAAAAGATCTTGGAATTTTAGAACGGCAAACTGGCCAGGCTTCACAGAACACATTGAAAAACTTTGTAAAAATGAAGATTTTTCAAATTCTCTTGAAAATTAAATAAACAACTTCACTCATCACATTAATGTCTCTGCCAAACACTTCATTCCTAGAGGTAAAAGAAAGCAAAATCGGGTCCCATACTGGAAAGATCAGGACATTGACTCCCTGATTAAAGAGAGAGACATCTTAAATGAGCAGCTTGAAACAAATAATACCCCCGAAATAAGAAACCTCCTTTCAGAGGCATCGAAAAAAGTAGAAGAAGCCATTGTCACTAATAAACAACAGAAATGGGCAGAATTCTGCGAAACCCTAGCCCGAAATAAAGACACAAAATTTTGGAAAATTACTAAGGCATTAAATAATACTTTAAACCCTTGTGTCTCACAGTCTTTAAATGTTTTAAATTCAACTGGGGTCCCAGCAGATACAAATGTTAAAGTGGCAAATGAGTTGGCAAGTCATTTCTCAAACGTTAGTAAAATAGAATATCATAAGAAGGACAAGAAAATAAATCGATCTGCCACAAAAATACTCAGGGATGTAAGAAGACAAAAGAATGAAGACAACTTCACAAAGGAAATCACTATGGAAGAACTTCTTGAGGCGATCAACAATATTAAAAACAACAAATCCCCTGGAATTGACCTTATATTCGGTGAAATGATAAAACATCTAGGTGAAAACGCAAAGAGGCTCTTGCTGAGCATTTTCAACACATCATGGAGGTTTGGAAGACTTCCCAAAATATGGAAAACATCCATTATCGTGCCCATACTGAAACCCGGCAAGTCAGCCACGGAAAGCAAAAACTTTAGACCAATCGCCCTCGCCAGCATACTTTGCAAATTGATGAACCGCATAATACACCAAAGAATGGTTGAGTTCCTCACCGAGGAAAACGTGATCAATTTCTACCAAACAGCTTATAGAAAATTGCATTCAACTCAGGACAAGTTATTCTATTTCTGACAGTCTGTAATTAATGGCTTTCAGGAACGCTTGCAAAAAAAGACTACAGCTATTTTTCTGGACATGTCTGCTGCCTTCGATAGAGTATGGCGCCAAAAACTCATCACACTAATACACGACTACGGAATTGGAGGACGTGCTCTCACATGGATTAATGACTTCCTGAGGAGGAGAAAAATAAAGGTGCGATACAACGGTTGTCTGTCCAAATGTACGAACATCTTTGCTGGAGTGCCACAAGGCTCTGTTTTGAGTCCTCTACTTTTTCTACTTTATGTAAACGATATTCACTTCAATCTTGAAAATGGAGATACAGTAGCCTGTTACGCCAATGATATTGCGATATGGCACACGGACAAAAACATTGACAGGTCAGAAAAGGCACTATAGAAGTCCCTCAATGGAATTTTCAAATGGACGCAGGATCTAAAGCTAAAAAATTAATGTTGAAAAAACAAATTTTAGCGTCTTCTTAACACACAGAAAAGTTTTTGATCCTAAATTAAACATCGAAGGAAAACGTATTGTAAAAGCATCCAATCCCAAATATATAGGAATAATTCTGGATGCCGAATTGAGATTCACTGAGCATGTGAAGACAGTCACTGAAAGAGCCCTAAAAAAATTGAAATGTATCAGGAGTCTCTGCGGCACTTACTGCGGAGCTTCTGTCAAAACTCTAAAGAACACATATACTTCACTTATTAGACCCATTATGGAATATTCTTCCCCAATATGGGCTCATGCTTCTGATACGGCCTTAAATAAGTTAGAAAGCATCCAAGCGAGAGCTGCAAAGATAATAACAGGAGCAGTTTCATCCATCAATAATGGAAAAATAATTAGGGAGTGTGGACTAGAAAGCCTACAAAATAGAAGAAAAGTAAATATGATTAAGTTTACGAACAAAATATGTAGTCTCCCTCCTGAACCTATTTCCCGCATTGCCTTTAGAGAGTGGAATGATAAGTCAAGACTGAAACGATCTTCACTCATGCAATATGATAGAGATATCAGGGCAAGTGTTGGCCTTGAACACAACAAATGGGCTATTGTTCAAGAACCCATCTCTTTCAAAAAGCTTCCAATGAACACCAGCTTTCACATTGACCTTTTGGAGCCATGCAACAAAAATGAACAAAAGGACATCATTAGAAAAAAGGGACTCAATGCAAAAACAATTTCCAAAAATGGACTTCGTACATGCATACACAGATGGCTCCTCTGACAAAACCATCACCAACGGGGGTGCCGGTGTGTTTTTAACTACTTCGGATGGTGATTCTCACCAGGGCAAATATGGTGCAGGAAACATAGCCTCTAACTTCACCTGTGAGCTGAGGGCAATTCTGGAGGCACTTAATATCTATAAGGCCCTTCCCGCTTCCAAGCAGGCAAAAGGCCTAGTAATCTTTTGCGACTTAAAGGCGGCCCTCCAAGCAATTCTAAAAGGACATTCTTCTTCCACCCAAGAAATCATCTCTTCTCTTCAAGATCTTCAGATTATTAACAAGATATGTGTCCTCTAGTGGATTCCCGCACACGTTGACGTAGAATATAATGAAACTGCGGATAGATTGGCCAAGGAGGGCAGAGACTTCCACACTAGCTGCTCAGATGTTTCTCTTCAGGATGCGAATGCAGTGGCCAGATATAGACTTAGAGAAAAATCCATTCAGGCCAAACATCTCTCTGAAATAACTGCGAACAGATCTACTATTAAAACCATAACTAGGCTGAGAACCGGACACCACAGGGGTATGAAGATCGATGGAGAGGGCATGAAGATCTATAGAAGCTGTGATCATTGTCCTGATACACAGCTTACGCCTACTCCCATCTACGAGTGTCCGGCTATGAGCGCCAGCCTGAGAAAGTTTGGTGTACTGCCAACTATGATAGATCCGTATGGTGACAACATCAAGCAAGTCGCAGAAGAAATTTTCAAAATTCATAGACATATTTAAATTCAACTCTCATGGACACACACACACACACAAAAAAAAAAAAAAAAAAAAAAAAGCTAAAAAAACTGAGTATGTTTTTGGTGTCCTTCCCTACTGACTAGAAATATGAATTTTATCCCCTCTCTCAATTATTTATATGAATCACAGAAACTTCAGATGATAAACCAATTAATGTTGAAACGATTCTAGTGAGAAAAACTACTTGGCAGATTCTTTCCTAAATGACAATGTTTTTTAAATGTCAAATTACTTTTTTTTTTTTTTTTTGCTCATCTTGCAACAGTTTGAATATACAAATTTCTTTAGTTATACCTTTGCAGCTTTTCTTGACTGAACCTGGATACCCAAAATTTTAAATAGTAAATATAGTTGTTTAAAAAATGTAAAACAAATTTTGATTTAGGCTTCTTGTTCTAAACAGGGACAAATGTCATTCTTTATATCTTTAAACTTTGCATAAAAGATGTTAAGTTTTTATAAAATAATGAAAGCTTAAGAATTTAAAGAAGAAAAAAGTATGGAAATAATATAAAATATGTATTTTTAAACCACCCCTCACCAAGATTCTCAAGAGCATTAATTTTACTTACATATTCTTCTTTCTTAATTAATTGCACAAAGTGAGCATTACTATAATATCACAATGTTCAAGGAATAATTCCTTTCAATGTAAATAATTACTCATGAATATAGACTATTACTTTTGTTTGAATATTCTTTATTTATATACAATTAATAGTGAAAAGCAAACCATTTTCTTCAATATATTAAATTTGATTAAAAATACATAAAATACAGTTTTTTAGTATTGCTTTATTACAATTAAGAAGAACTTTTTTAAAAGAAAACATTTCACTGATAAATAATCACAGGAATAAGGAAAGATGAAATAAACAGTTAAGTCTTTATTCATCTATATTGCAGTGGACAGTATGGAGAAAGCTATATGATATACCACTATGCACTACTAAGAAGTCCCAATGAATTTGAAAAATCCTCCTTTCTAAAACTATGCCAATGTTTAAAATAAATAATGTTTTTATTCATCTTCCCCCTATATATAGTTATACATATTACTTGTAATAGCTTCCTACACTTATATCAGATAGCTTTCTAAACTCTGTCGATTTAAATTATCACTGAATATAAATGCATATTGACATATATAACATTATTACACTTTCTTAATTATGAATATGAATAAATTTTAACACATAATAAATCACTTATACATATATACATATGAATTATATAGAAATAACTTTTCTCCTCACAAATTAACTTATAAAATTAAATTTAGAATGCAAAATGAACAAAGTATTTTTCACCAGATATTAACAGCTATATATAATTATTCAGTAGACATTATGCTTTTTATGATAGCTTCAAAGGACCTGAAATGAAAGAAATAATGAAGATTACGATTGACAAGTAAGTATAATAATTTTACCAACAGAACATAACCTTTCATGTATTTATTAAAATTAAATACATTAAAAGAAGAAAAAAATAAGGTAATTCTGTGGGTGAGAATAATTGTATAATATGACATAAGCTGATTATTTTATTATTTAAAAAGTTGAAATACATCACTAATATAAAATACCTACACTAAAAATTAAAATTCAATTTTATGTAACAAATACCGGACATCACTAATTTTCCAACAGCTTAAATTTGTGGGTATAAGAATAAGAAAAGAAATAGATAAAGGAAATGGAAATCAATAAATCTTACATGTATTAAATATTTAGGGTAGCAATTAATGGGAAAATAATTTTAAAAATACATCCTAACCAAATAGTGAAAAATTTCATAACCTAATTTATAAAATATTTGATTTTTAAAAAAATAATAAAGCTTCTATTATTGTTATTGTACAAATTTGCATTCTAATTAAGAAGCACATTAAAAGTTCAGCTATCGTCAAAAATTCCAACTGCAAGAATTTTATTTTAAAGTCTCCTAATTTAATTTAAAAAACTGAAACAATGTGATATTCGATCTAAAACTGAAAATATTTGATAGGATTTTGGGCAGATCTGATAACAATTACACTCAGTCCTTATTTATGAAAATAAAATATCTAAAAAAGATATTGCATGACATGCGTAGCATGATCACTCTGTTGAATATAGAAAGTCTCAACAAATTTAAGGACAAAATTCACCAGGAAGAAAATAATTTTCCCAAAATCAAACTCTATTTTCTTCATTTTACAATGTGGTTGTACAATCAAATCATATTACAAACAAATTCAGGAGCAAATGGTTTAAAAAAAATATTTACCCAGATATATTCATATGGAAAAAGTAACTTGATATATCTTTTTGAAATTAATGGTTTGCAGTTATAATATTGATACATTTAGATCGAATATACAACATTAACTTTTGCCAATTTCTTGCAAAACTATACATAAAATTTATATGTTTGACATCAGTATTAATATTAATGATACAAATAGTTAAATATAAAAATTCTTAGCAAGTCTATACTTTTAACAAAGTAGAAAAGATAAAATCACATTTTAATATTTGAAATAAATAACATTTTATACAAAGATAATTAGAATTGCCTAATTGTTTTCACAATTAAAATAAGAATTACTAAAAAACTCAATTTTTTTTCAATATAATTGACTATATTATTGATTAAGTAACTTAAAATCTGAATCTATCAAAATTTATTCTTTCTCCAAATTAAGAAAAACTACATACTTCAATTTCACTAAAATATAGACTAAATTAAATTCTGAAATTAATTTTGTAATTGCAATTAAATAATTCATAATTTAAAGTGGAGATCATATTATATTTATATATAATTAAATTGTTGCATATAAAGAAAAAAACTTTAAACTTTTTTGCTTTATAATAAACAAACTAAAAACCGAAATTCTGAAATTTTTTTTTAATAATAACTTTTAAAATTTATTACAAAAGCTCTTGCAATGAATTTTTTTTCAACATTATTTGATAAGAATACTTCAAAAAATCATTTGATCTTATAAAATATTTTGTTAATTCATTCAATTAAATTACATTTAATTTATATCGATTATTGAGTGGATTTTTTAAAATTTCGTGACAATTTTTCAGATAAACATTTTGTCAAATAGAAAAGTTTAAGACCTAAGGTTAAAATTCAAACTGAAAACATAAAACCTTGTAATATATTGCCAAATATGATTTCAGGGCAAGCAAATTTTGTTCTTGACATACAGATGAACAATAATAATAATAAAAAAAAATCTTGAACTTTCTTATTAAAAACTTAGCGATTTAAAAATTTATATCAAAATGAGGTAGATATTACTCAGATTTTCAACTACTTAAAGCTAAATGAATATTTAATTTCATAATGAGTTCTAAATTGCAGTAATAATTAGTTGTATCAAAAATTTGTACTCAATTTCTGATTTAACTGATGCATTATAACAGTTATATATGTTGCTGTGTTGTGTTGTATTTCATATAGGAGGATATAACAAATGAATAATATATATTACAATATATTATTTCTTATATATATATATATTCTGTAGTGATTTAAAAAAAAATCAAATGTCATCACATGTTTGCAATAAAGGTACAGTAAAACCTGCATAGAAGATGAAATTGTACTGACAGAAGGCCATTCTATTCCTATGCTATAAAAATTATGCTATGAACTTATTTTAATTTATGATTACAACTTCTCTTTTCAACCAATTTTTTACTTAATCTTTTTCACTTTTCTCATGCAAAAGTTTATAAAGAGAAAGTAATGTAATCACCAACAAATTTAATCTTGAGAGTTTGATGCATATATATATATTATGCTTCTCCGAGTTTGAAAAACATATTCTTGGAAAATTATGACAAAAAATATAAAGAGATATAAAACTTGGTAAATATTAAGGCTAAAATTTAGACTATGATCTTGCAAACTTTACATCAAATACATGAATTTCTATCAAATTTTAAACAAAATCTGAGTATGGGAAATCTGTCTCTTTATCCATTTATATACAAGTGAACATAATAAAAAAGTGTAAAGAGGTAGATGATAAAAATTGATCTAATTTTTAAAAAAAATCAGAATTAAGGATAGGTTTAAATTTCAGATAGACTGATCAATAGATTGATTGGTTGTTGTTCAACATATATATTTGAATGTAATAATTTAAAAACACAATACTTTAAATTAGCTGCATGGATTTGTTACCCAAGCTATCAATTAGTATAAAATTTTTGATCGGTTTGTTAGAGAAGATATTCAATTGGTATAATTAGTTTTCTTCCTTATACTAAAGGGCACAAAATAGCCTCTAATGTACTAATATGAATAACATGATTGCTGTGCCATCTGACAATTCAACTGTGGGCTTTGATGCTTCTTTGAAGAGCAAGAGCTAAAATTCTATCCTTGTTTCAAGAAAAATGAACAAAAAGCCTGATATTATATAATCAAAGGCAGAATTTCTGCTGGTTATAATATATAATGAATACTGAATATTAAAATTTTTATCTTTCAATCATCTTAAATAGAAAAATGCACGAGATGAATCATATAAATGATCCACATTTTCAAAATAATGTTCTGCATATTGTTTAGAAATTGAAGAATTGCTAAATATCAATCTGTACCAATAATTACAGATATTAAAGCAGATTAGAACTTAGAAGTTATAAACCAACTCACTTTTAGTACCTTTATCAAAACCTTAAGTTTTTCCAAAATTCGTTTTAAAATTTATTACTTATTAGATATTGTTGTTAAATTTCAGTTATTTAAAATTTTCCATTCAATATTAAATGAGAATTTCACAAATCCATGCCAACCTTTACCATTAAATTTCGACAAATGAACATCTTTTTTTAATTATCTCTAAATAATTTAATTACTTTCAATTAATACTTACTTTACAGTTACTTTTTAATTAATACTAACTAGTTCTATATTCAAATGAGAACAAACTTTTAGAATTTTAAGCAAATAACATTTAGATGCAATCCTTTATAATGATTTTTCTAACAGATTTATATTATAATCAACTGCTCAATTCATATATGATCTGAATAAATTATTATAATGTAAATCTAAAGTTTATTTGCATTAGCAAAAACTATTCTTTTTATTCAACTTTTTCAAACATGAATTATAAAAAAGAAATCGTCAAAATTTATTAAAAAAATAGTCAGATGGAAATATTATTAAATGAAGAAATTAATTTCTAAAGAATTGTAAAATTCTGTAAAATTTTCTGGTTCATTAAGTATAATAAGTTTATGAATTCTGTTGAAAGTATATATAAAAAAGAATACTTAAGTATCCCAACTCAATATGGTTGAACATTTGTTGATACATGTTAGAAACTCAAATCTCACAATCTAACAAAAAATATGATTTTAAATTACTTTAAAAAACTGAATTCATCAAGATAAGAGCAAAAGTCTAAAATTATACTCATTTTTAAAAACATTCCGAGACATTTTAAACTAGTATGAATTAAAATAATTTTTACACAAATACTGCTCTTAGAAAATTAAACAATTTTGAAAGACCAAGATTTCTTTTAAATGCTGAAACTGAAAATGATACATATATAATTCATCAATAATGCTATTGCTCTTGGATACTACACTTAATTTATTTTGCTTATTTTAAAATTATCTAAAATTGCTATTTACTGTCAGGGGAAATAATTCTAGTTAAATATTTGTACATCATGAATATCACAAGGTTTATTGTTTGGTGCTATGCATGGCCCAGTCTCGTACTGAAAATTCTCCAATACTAAATGTGTTTATAAACATAACTTTACATACACGGAATAGTCTATCATTTTTTTTCATATGATACTGAAATGCAAACTCTTTTCTATGAGGATCTTGGCAATCTTTTCTTCTTGCACTAGGATAGCAACATCTCACTAGAGATGATATATACATCTTACGTTGATGCCAATCCATGTTACCCCAAAATAAATCAAACAAATTCTGTCTTTCTTCATCACTAAAATCATTACAATGGAATTTTGCACTTCGAGCACTAAGTCTGCAATTACATCGAGGACCCATTTTACGTCCTTTCTTATGCACATACTTACTGTTACCAACTTCATATGACTTTTCCATTTCCGTAGCTTTTATATTATATATTTCCAATGAATTGCATTCTCCTACACTGTCAAATTGATCCTGACCATTCTTGTGAAAATCATTTTTTTTAGTTAGCATAAAAATAGTCTGATGTGACTCTAAAGTGGTTGTACTTTGAGAAGCTTCACAAGTTGATGAATCCAAGGAATTATTGAGATTTGATTGTGATGATGACTGACATCCAGATTGATTAATCACAGGCATTGCCAGTTGCCCAGCATTTGTTTTAATGTTCTCATCAAACGGCACATTTGTATTCTTATGATCGATCACATCATAAAAACATGGCACAGATGAAGAGTATTGGTATTCTTGATGAGGAGGATCTTGTAACATAGAAAACAAATATCTTTTACTGCACTGATGTTCTAAACAGACAGGCTGTTCTTCAGAAGATGATATACTATCACTTTCTTTTTTTCCCAGAGACATATTTAGTATAATAGTTTTTCAGTCATATTACCTGCAAACACAAAGAATAAGCAGATTGCAGAACTGTAGAATTTCAGGGCCTTTACATGGTATTATTAAAAGTTATGTTAGCACTATATATATAGATATTGTAAATGATAAACAAAATTTTTTTAAAGGTAATTTGTTTATTTAAAAATCTCAGCAGAATCTGCTTAATGAGAGAATAATTCTGAAAATATATTAATATATAGAATATTTTCTAAAAATTTTCACATACAAAATCTTATTTATAGTTACTGAAATTTTACTTCAATTATGCAACAGATGTTTGATTTTAAGCTGTATTTTTATTGTTCATTATTGGTTTTCTTTCTTCTTAACATAGGTAACTTAACAGCCTGCAATTATCGAAAAATTGTCATTACACAGCACAGTGATACATATTTGCATCACTTACAATTCTGTCATTATAATTAAGCTTGAAAAATTTGATATTTAGTTAATGAAATTATTTATTTCATTTTTGCTGAAATATTTAAGTAATTTAAATAATTAATTCTAATTAAAATTTTCATTTGAAATGTATTTTTCAAATCCTTTTTCTTACATTTTTTATCTGCATTTCTTAAAATTTACAGAACTTAGTAGTACAATAAAAATGCATGTGTATGGGAAAATTATTATCTTATCCATTAAAAAGAAATTTTATGATATAAATAAAATAAGAATATAAACATTTGAATGGCATTTTAAGTGATAATCTTTTAAGTAATCTATTTTTTTAAAGATTTTCTTAATTAAGATTTCCTAATTTCCTAATTAAGATTTCTCAAAATATGACCATAAAAGATAATTTTGAGACTATAGATTTTTTTTCTAAATGCATTAATTTAAATTCCACAGCAAAAGTAAAAAAAAGGTGAAAAAATGATTTGTATTATAAAAGATTAGATATAATGAATTTCCTCTTTATTATCAATTAACAATTTATTTTCTCATTTATTTAAAAATCGTGGTCTTTAACCCTTTATTTACTGAATTATGTTGCCGTCTATTTTTCAACTTTATTTTTGCACCAGTCGTTTATTTTCCTTGCAGAATCATCCCAGGGAATCCCAAGAAAAATAATGTAATTAACAGAAATATCTTAATTAGTTTAATTATTAATTAAATATTTTTAATTCCTACTTTTAGTTTACATTCGCCTCATGTTATTTGGGTTATGTTCTCCGTGTTCTTTAGAATACAATAAGCAAAATTAGTCATAGAGTAAAGATATAAGCTAGATTTTAATGGTACTTTTAAGTACCATCAGTCAATAAAGGGTTAAAATCCTTATAACAACTGCTGAATAGTTTTGAAGACAAATTAATAAAAATAGGATGCTGCTCTTGTGTTTGATGCCATTGTTAAAAACACTAAAAAGGCTCAATATGAGAAAAAACTTCCTGTGGTTAATTCAAAACTGCCAATTTATCATTTCTCTTTTTCGCTGTGTATACCAAGAATGGTCTTGTTTAATATAACATGAAAAGCTGAACTAATGATTCATTTACTGAAAGAATTTGGTGGCGTTGTAAGTCTACAGTGACTATTCAAAAGTTGTTCTTGTTTTAATATAAAAAATAATTTTTAGTACTATTACACAAAAATTAAATTTGAGATTCATTTCAAAATTAGATTGCAAATAATCAAAATGCTTCGTGTGAACTTTTCTTATCTTACCTTTACAAATATAATAAAAAATCTGATAGTTAAATAAAAACATTTTTATTTTTACACTTTATTTAGAAAAGAGGATTTTTTAAGAGTTATAAAGCTCAAAAGAGAAAATGTTAAGAATATGATACTCTTGCTACTATTGAAACATGCATGTTCACCCCTAAATATACATACCAGAAAAAAAATTCTATGGCACAATCAATTTCATTAACTTTAACAATATTCCTTTATTGAAATCAAAAGAATAATTGACAAAGAGGTAAAAAAAAAACCCTCATTCAATGATGATGTTTGTTTCCTAAATTATTCATTAGTTGATCGTTTATTAATTTTCATAGACAGTTGATGATGATTATTTTTTTTAAGATCTGAAAATCAATTCTAATATTTTTTTATATGCAAAAATAACACACAGATCTTCTCTGTGAGAACAGTTCTTGAAAATCTACTTAAAAAAAAAATAAACAAATAATATTCTCTTGATTTCCCACCCCTTGTCTTCATACAGATTTAAGAAAATAAACAAAAATTCAAACAGAAATCAACTTTGTAGGGAATAAAAACATTGCTTACACTCTAATCAAAATCTTATTTCAGAAAACAAATCTTAAATATATATAAAGGAACATATTTTTCATTGTTGATCCTATTATAATTTCAATTTTCCATCACATCTATTTGCTGTTGTTCTTTTAATACCTCAATTTCTTTTGTTTGTCTTTTCTATGACAGTAAGCACCAAGATATGCCAATAAAATGCAGTTTTACAAATATTACACACAGCAATGTTTCTCTTTGCGTTCACTAATGAACATAAAAATGTTTGTATATTACTTATTAGTTTACATTGAATTATTTGTTAATCATCATTTGCACTAAATAAGTAGAAACAACAAAGAAAATATATATGAAGATCAATGATACAATTACTTATATCTTACAATAAAATAATTTCTTCAATTTCCTCATTTTGACATTGCATGTTGTATATCCTGAGACATTTTTATCATTCTCTTAAAATCATATCAACTACTTTAATTAATGAATGAATTGGAAAAGGACAGTTATATCTGACAGTGAAAAACTTTTAAAATAATTATTTTTCCTAAAGTAACTTTTTAAAAGAAGGAATAAAAAAAAAAAAACAGAATTTACTCTTTAAATCTTGACCAAAAATTATATTCTATCACACCAATATTTTAGTTTAATTCTCTTTTAACTAGTAACATTCCTCTAATTTTCAAAAAATAAATAAATTATTATAGTTTTTTTTTTCTTTTATCTGATAGTAACTATACAAATGAAAATCTACATTTAGATATCAACATTTAGCTAAAAATATATGTCTACTGTAAAAATCTGAGACACACATATTTTTTTTTATTAAATTTTACAAGGCAGTTTTTTTTTTCCCTGTAAAAATAAGCTGCACTGTTACAAAATATATGAATAAATTTTGTAGATTTTTTTAACACACATTTCTTGACAATAAAAATTAAACCAATTAAAAAAAATGCATATCAGCAAATACACACACATAAACAAACCCTACTTTAATTATTGTAAAGCACCATATTTTTCTGAAGGAAGTAAATTTAGAGACCAAGTACTAATGTTATATTTTCATATAGAACTAAAGTCATAAGATTCCTTCCTTAATATTTTATCAAATTTAAATAAATAAGGAGACATATTTGCAGTTTATAAATAATATCTTAAATTTCTATTTAAGAAAACCCACACACACACATTGCTGTTTTTTTTTTTCAGAGTAAAAATACTACAAGCTAAAATTCATGGTTATCATAATTATTCATACTAAAAAGCTAAATAATAATAAAAAAAAACTCATTTTTAAAAATTATTTCAAATAAAAGTAAAATAATGAAATTCCATATTTTAGTTTATAAAATTACTATAATAAAATATTCACAGGAAGAAGTTTTTAAACCGACTATACCAAAAGAAATTTTACAAGTATCTTTTGAAGTAAAATAACAATTTACAATTATATATATATAAATATATATATATAGTGCCAAATATTTCCCTTCCTGCCATTAAACGATGGCTGTGACTTCACTTCCCGCCACTAAACAGTGCCTCTGGTGGTGGAAACGTGAGTAAAATTCAGTTAATACCAAGGAGAGGTAAATGATTATGACGAGCTTAAATAGATGATGTATGTAAAGATACAAAGACGAAATATTCTGCATTTTTAAAAGACGAGCATGCATGTTAAAATACTAACATGATTATCCATTCCATTCTGTAAGAAAGTCATCATCATTAACAGCTTCATTATCATGCATTAAATTCTAAAATATCATCTGGACTTATTATTACTTAGTCATCATGACACCCCCATATTATATATATATATATATATATATATATATATATATATATATATATATATATATATATATTATGGTGTTTGGAGAGTTTATTCTTTTTTTCTTCAGTAAATATTTATTTGTTTTTTTCTCACAC
>JAPMOQ010018071.1:171428-197802 GCA_026543055.1 Argiope trifasciata
TTCATACTTAAACCGCAAAATCATTTTATGTTTTAAGAGCTGATATAGCAAGGCTTGAGTGTGAAAAAGTGCAGCTGATTCTTCGCAGTAGTTTTTAAATGGTGCCCTTTTAAATATGGAGAGCAATAAACAGCATTTTCGTCATTTTTTTCTTTTTTGCTATAAAAGGTAAAAATGCTGTTCAAGCCAGAAATAAATTAGCCAATATGTGTGGAGAAGATGTGTTAACAGTACATCAGTACCAGAACTGATTTGCAAAATTTTTCCTTCAAATGAGGAGGCCAAAAACCACCTCAATCAGTTTTTTTTTACAGCAAAGACCAAAACTTTTATGAGCGTGTAATCATGTTACTACCAAAAATATGGCAAAAGGTATTAGACCAGAATGGCAATTTTATAATTTAATAAATAATTTATTCATTAAACGAAAATTTCTTTTCATTTTGACAAAAAAAAAACGAAATGACTTTTCGAACAACCCAATATAAAGATTAAGCAATTCAATGTATAAAAGCATGGTGACATTTACATGATAAATACAATTTGTAACTAAAAACTATTTTGCAAGGTTAACTTACTTTGAAGAAATAACTTCTCCAGCTGTATAAAAAGGATTGCAAACCATATCAGCATAACCTGCATGTATTCTTCGAAACATCTAAGAAAACACATATTAATGAAAATCCTTTTCCCAATTAAAATTTATTACAAAGATATTTTAAAAGAAGAGTTATAAAAAGGCATTTCAATAGCAGAAATAGAACATTTTAATTAACTTAAAAAATAAGGCCCTTCACCTTTTATTCTAAAAATATACGAATATATTAATTTCATATATCAAAAGAGAGAGACAGAGAGTGGTTTTATTACGTAAACATTTGGTTTCTACATTTTGTTTTTCATTCTTTTTTATAAATTTAAAATCAGTTAGTACATAAGATACTTAAACAAGTTATTCATTTTCAAACTAATAGTCATTTGTGGAGACCAACTGATTTTATAGGAGTATTGATTATGCTTGATGTTAAAGAAATCATTTAGATAAACTTGATATGCACAATTCTGCCTAATGGTCAGGCATTAGAACTGTTATTTTAATTCTCTGACTAACTATTCCTTTAATTTTCATGCTTTTCAATTTTAGTATCTGTAGAGTGCTCTATTTTATTTATTCTTTTCATCGTTTCAGAATTGAATTTTCATTTTTTCATGTTTACATTATAGGTTCGTTGTTTTGCACATAATTTTTCTTAAGTGATATGGAAATTCTTTTTACACCACATTTTTTTTTCAATCAATGTTAAACTGCATATTTTTTTCTCTATGGCTTTCAAACTCAAAAATTTTATTTAAGGAAAATCATCTTTCAATCATGGCTTGGGTATAGAATACAATCTTAATCATTCCTGGATATTTGATTCTGATACAATTATTGACTATCAAAATTTTTGATAAAATATAATCAATTGAATTCTTGAATCTACTCAAAATCAATCAAATTAAAAACTACATTATTTAATCTGTTAATAAAGTTAAAATCTGTTTCTGTTAAATTTATTAGAATAGAATTCTCTTAATTTTTTTATAGTCACTTCCAATTCAAAAAAAAATTCATACGCTAGTGTGCAATTTTTCAATTCATCATTCCTGACCAAGGAAAATCTAATAGATAAAAAACAGCAACTAAATACTAAATATTTGTACTTTAAAAAAAATAATAAATTCTTTCCTTGATTTCATATTACATGTTTTTTCTCTTTGTTTCCATCTATTCATTTATTCCATTTTAAAGCATTTTTCAACTATATACATGGTAGTATTGAATCAAGATTGCTTTTGTGCCCCCCCCCCTCCAAATAAAAAGCAAACCCAACTAATGCGTCCTTTACTTAGATTTTACACAAGATGTCATTAGAAGTCCATAATTAATTAATTTCATACATTTTTTAACTATAACCATTTAGAATATATTTGCATGTATTTGGTGCAAAATGGACAAATAATGGCTCCACCAAAAATAAATTATAAGGCAATAAACCAAATTAAATTAGAAAAGTCTCCAACTTCCAAAACTCTTCTCAATTTATCAGAAAATATTTTAGTAATAATCTAATGGATAATTGGAAAATTTATGAAATTTTTAGCATTACATGAACTATTTGTTTCATGTTAGCAATTCATCATCTTCAACATCTCTTTCAATACGCTGATCAAATATTTAAAAGATAAGTTATTATCTACATCAAAATATCTAGATTTATTGAAATTATAGAATTAGTGTTATAAAGATAACAATAAAATATATAATTCTCCTAGTTTTGTAATAGCTAAAATTCATTAATGCAAACAGATAATATATCCCAATTTCATAAAAAAAAAAAAGCAATGTATAAGGTTTGATAAATATGTGGCTTCTTTTCAGTCTCTGAGCGTAATCCTGTAGTACTTTATCAATGTCCACATTTTGACAACTAACACATTAAACAATAAATAAAAAGCAAATATTAATGCAAATATTATTATTTATTACTATTAATGGGAAGGTAATCAGGTATCAGGTAATGGGAAGGTGATCAGGTATAATAATAATTCAACTTTTTTTTTTTTTTAATATTGAATGTATAATAGCCTTTTTGTATTGAAATAAATCAACATTCATATTTAAAAAACATTCATATACATGCTCATGACCAGTTTAATTGCTTAAAAAACAAAAAAAAATATTATAATTTAGAATCCTTTTTTAAAAACATATATTTTTTTATTTCATATTTTTACAATGCTAATTTATGAAAGCTACTATCATTGATCAATGCTTTTAATCAATTTTTGAAAATTTCAGGACATTTCTTTTCATATTAATTCATAAGAAATGATTTAAGAAAAAAAGGAAAATGCACTATAATATAAATAATAAAACCCCTTGATAGTTTGCACAACTTTACTTACCTGACGAATTTCATTATCTCTTAAAGTAGTATGAGATGATTCAACGACAACAATAAATTTAATTTTGGTGTTCGTAACATAGCCATACCTTCAAAAGAAACAATTTATAAAATCTCACAAAATAATTCTTCTAAAAATCAAAATATTACAAACAAAAAATTGCAGAATTCATAATAAAAGTAGCATTTTTAGTGATTAAAAGTGTCTGATAGTATTTAAACATAAATACAATCAATTACCACTAACTGATCCATGATTACTTTTTACTAAATAATTATTATATTAATACATAAAATGTTACTAAATTAAATTTTCTAATTAAATTTAGAAATAAGATTATTAAAAACCTTATTACTTTCCTTGTTTAAAACTTTCTTATTAAAAATAGGGTAATAACATAAAATAGAATTTTAATTTTAAAACTTGATTCATTACTTATTGCATAGCATAAGAATGGATATGATTTTAATAAAAGTATTTTTCTTCAAAGGAAAAAAAACAAACAAATAATAACTAGCATTTCTAGCCAGCGGCATTATTTATAAGCTGGCAGGTAAAGAAAAAAATATTTATACCAAATTCCCAAAAATAAAAATTAGAAATAAAACATCCCCATATTGTATTATTTTACAAGTTTATGTAATATCTTTAATTATTTTTCACAAACATTTCTCATCTTGGATAAAGAATCCATTTGTTTAAAGCAAAGTGAAGAAAACTTTTACAGGCAAAGCTATTACAACTTAAAATTGTCTACACATACTTTACAACTGAAGATACATATTTTTATTTATTAATTTTTAAATTAATTTTCATGCAGATATTTTAAATAAGGTGTATCAAAATATAAGCAAATAAGATATTCACAAACAGAAATAATTAAATATTTGAATTCATGTTATGAAAGAGAGAAATTCAATTCCCTTTTCTCCTCCCCCCTGACCCCCCTTTATCCTTTAAGAACAATAATAAAAATGAAGTTTAAAGTTCTAATTTGAATGAGTTTTTTTCATTTTAAAACAGAGAATTCTAAGATATTTATTTTATATAATGTTAAAATATATAAATAAATGTAAATAATCACACTGATAAATTAAAAAAAATGCCAAAGAAAATTAAAATTATTAATTCAATTACTACTCAAATAACCTTTTATTTCCAAGCAATGAATCTGTAAAAACAGTATCTGCAAATAACATTCTGTTCATGGCAACAGAATTTGTTAATAATTTAATATGCACTATTTAAAAATGTATAAATAATTTTATAATACCAATATTCAATTCAAGATGATAAATTCCTTATCTGCACAAACTTATAGTAAAAATAACATTTTAAATAAATAAAAGAATGGAAAATTACACTTTATAATCCTCAGTAGGATACAACAAACCAAGGTAGAGTTCTCTAAGGTCAGAAGCAGCTTTGTTGACAGTTAATACTTTCTCTTCAATCACATCGAGAGATGTGTGAATAGTGTACAAAAACTTTAAATCATTTCCAGGGGAGCATGTTTTAACATATAAAGGATAATTCTAAAATAAAGAAATACCATTATTTAAAAAGATAATTTTATTTTTAAAAAATAGCAAATTTAATAATACAAATAAACAATCTTAAAGCTATTTTGAAATATTTCCAAAGGTTGTGATAGATATAAATATTATACACCACAATAATTTATTTTTTACCAATTAATATGTTCATATAAATATGTGTACATAAATATAATAACAGCTACCTTCAGTTAGCAATTGTTTGCCTACCACCTTAATTAGAAATGCCAAGCAACTTTGACGAACAATATCTTAACAAAATAAATGAAAATATTACTTTACATTATATTTACATAATGAACATATTACATTTTCACTGGTTAACTATGTATGTAAAGTGGCAAAATTAATTGGCAAATAAAATTTTGAAAATTAGTACAGTTATTGAGGTTGTTGATTACATTAAATTTTCACTTTGCAGTGTCTTCCAAAAATAGAGGGCAAGAAGAGCAGACAATCATCGATGCTATATTTAAACAACATGAGCTTTCAAATGAAATAAAATGTAATGAAATCAACAGTCCCCTCCCACTGAGACTGTCATGTTAGGCAGTAATCTTGAGATTACTCTTAAAAATAAGATAAAGGCAAAAAGAGATCAACTAACATAATTACATATAGTAATTAAGTACATTTTAATATAGTACATTAAAATCCATCTAAATATCATTGAAGGAATTACTTCAAAGCAACATATTACAGAGAATGAATTGTGTTACATGATTAAGAAGCTTCCATGCAAGAGTTTTTAAAACAGTTTCTACAATATTTGAAATACTCTTTGGCGTACAAAATTCCTCCTACCGTATGTTTATTTTGACTAATCTGTGTGTTCTTTTTTTTTTTTTTTAGCATAAACGGTTGAACACAATTTACTACATATAATTTAAATAAATTCTACAACATCTCATACGTTAAGAATATATCCAGTGTTTGAGAATTAAAAAAGAAAAAAAAATCGAGCTGCAACAAGCATGGTAGAGTATAGGTATATTTCATACTGCTCCTTCCAGTTAACTATTCTAGTTTTTCAATATATAACAATGTGCATTTTTGAAGAAAGAAGGAGTTGAAAAAAAGCCCAATAAGCATTATTTTAATATGTGTTGACACACCTGTATCTATTTCACCCTGGATTACTTGTCTTTGTTCTTCCCTTTTATTGTTTTCTTTCATGTCATATCTGATAAAAAAGCCTTTACATGTATGCTTTCAAATTATCGTACTCAATGTATGAGGACACGAAACGAAAAATATGCTATTTTTGCACTTTTCAATACAACTAAGTTCTCTTTAAAGATTTTTTTAAAAAAATTAAGAACTATTAGGATGCTTAAAAGTGGTTTTCGAATTTACGCCCTTTCTGTGCTATTTTTAATCATGATGCGATGCATCTGGTTAAAAATAGCTCATTCTGAATTAATGCATCATTGGAAATCTAACAAAACAATATATTTATTGTAAATAATTTATACTTTATGTTGTTTTCTAAAACCAGTATTTATACTAAAAGAGTTTTTATACCCACATTATTTAAAACAATTCTTATGTAATAATAAATGAAATCTTAGATTTATTTTTAAAAATGCACTTTATTAAACATCCATAGATTAGTGTTTCATTATTTTAGGAGATTACTTTTAGATTTAAAAGAAATGTCTTTTTTAATAAAATATGATAAAACATAAGCAAAAAAAGTGTGTGAAATTTGTGACAGAGAAATAAAATCCAGCAATTCTTGAATTTTAATACTCTACTGCTTCAAAAACCTATTTTTCAGATAGTTTCAAAATAAATTAGAAACTTTTTCATGCAACATAAAAAAATATAATAATGCAGTATGCTTTTAATGAATCCAAATCTCGAAAAAGAAATACAAAATTTTCAAGCACGTAGTTTTAAGGGAATATAGAGCATCAAATTTGGGTACAACCACCATACAATATTCAAAATTCTTTAAAAATTTTGCTAGAAAAATTAACTAACAGTTCTAACCAAATTTTACAAGAAAAATAGTAAGTATGTTATATATTTTTTTTTTGTATTCAGCACTAAAGCTTAATGCATTATTTTATGAAATTCTTCTTAAGCTTAACAATAATTAGATTTAAGAATATTGTATTAAAAAATACAAAATTTGTTTTCATTTTGATCAGCGTCTATCAGTTTAAAGTACTAAATTTATATGCATTGAAATGATTACAAATTCTTTTACAGCATGCATTTCGAAAATATTTCTTTATTAAAGGACAATAATACAGCACTCCCATTACCTTAGAAGAAAATTATCAAAAAATTTTATAATCTTAATCAATAAAATAATTTCGATTTATTCTCGACAAGAAAATGTAATGAATTCCATTCGAATCTAATTGAAAGCATGTCAATAAAGTTTTGTTTTTCACATTTTAAAAAAATAGATATAAAACCATTCAAAAAATAAAATGAAACATTTGCGACATTTTAAAATTCAATTCTGCATAATAACAAATGTTTTAATTAAAATTCTACTAAGACTATAGTTTTATATTTAAAGTACGGTGCATTTTTTAAAAACATTCAATTATAATCAAAAATCGTATAATTGTTTGGCTAAGAATTTAAACTTAAAATACCTCCTTGCTGATTACAGCTACTGCCGCGGCCATATGCAAATATTATGAAATTAAAATAACAAAAATGGCACCATGAATAAATTTCAATGACGAATAAAAATTTTATCGAATCTCCCCTAGTGCAAATAATTCGCAGATGCTGTTTGACAACAACGGGACAGCAAGTGAAAAGAAGTTCGGCGAAAGCTTAGCTGTAATACATTTTTCCTTTTTAAAAATTTTACTGACACAAATTTTGGTCTAAATTTTTGACACAGTAATTATGAACACTTGTTGAAGTGAATGTTTCATTTGATTTTTTCATAGTTAAACATACAATTTTTCAGTGATTTGCAGGCAAACAATATAATTGTATTTCTTTAAATTGTTTTCTGAACATGAAATGGCAACAATATTTAGGTTTCAATTTTAACTTTCGTATTTTGAAAGTTTGTCAATCAAATCATTCTGCACTGTCTGAATTTTTTTAAATATTAATGCGATGCGCACTTTAGATTTTTGTTGTCGAAAATCTCATTTCAATCAATTATCAATCAGACAATTTATGATTTTCTAAAATTTAGTAACAAGTTTAATATTATCATTTTTTATTATATTCCTATAGCACGATAAAATAATTAAGTATGCAGTCACATCATGACATTTTATATTTTTGTCATAATGGAAACTTACAAGAAATCAAAAATTTATTGGAGCAAGGTTATTTTTGCGATAAATTTATTTCTGAAAAGTTTTTTTTATTCAGTATGCAGTCACGTACTCTGTTTATGAATATGAAGTGTTTACTGTAATTATTTTTTTTGGCAACAAAATTCCTTGTATTTGTCATTAACATTATATTCATAAAGTTTGAATACTTCTTATCGGAAATTTATGCATTGTAAATTATCAGCTTATAAAATGTTTACTTGTTTTAAAATGTTCTGATGTTTTTATTAGTTTTTTGCTATTAGATGTAATTTGGAAATTTCATCTAAGTATAAACTTGTAATTATTTTAAAAAAAATACAAATTAATTTTTTGAAAACTAATTAATGCATTATATAAGTTATCTGCTGTATTGTTAACTAGATTCAGTTTTGAATAACATTCTTAAACATGGATTTCAGTTAATTTCTAATCCCAAAAACTATAATTGGTTTTCCATTCTATAGTTGAATCTAATTATACTTAAGATGGAAGAGTTGTTTTATTTTGAGATTCACATTTTTATTTTAATAATATTTAAGTAAATATTTAGGAGAAAAAACTTTAAAGAAATTAGTTCCAAAACTTTATAAAAGATATAAAAGTGAAATTAATATTGCTTTTAATTAAAAAAATCCTTAAAATCTATGTTTACTAATTTTAAGGAAGTTTTCATTAACTATAAACTTTTAATATATATTTAGTTAAAAATTTTAATGTATTAGGAAGAGATATTGTCCTTGTCATCTTAAAAACACACACATCAAAAATATGAAATTTTGATGAAACAGTAGGAAATTACTGTCATTTTGGGACAACATGCAACAATCAAATAATACTTACTCAATTCAAGAGCAGATGCAGCTAGCCTGTAGGAGTGTTTTCCATAAATAAACTATTTTGGAAAATTAAACTTTCATTATTTTTATATAGCAATGACAATATCACATCTGTTGTGTCTTATATGAAAATCTTAGATACTTCAAAGTTTCTAGTTTATCGTGTTGTTGTTTCTTATGGCCCTTGCCATTGGACAAGCCCGCTGTTATGAAGACAATGGTTTAAGCCAATAGAGTGTCTCTTGTTTTAGTAATGCCAACTAGGGCCAAGAGTATGCATTTGCCACTCGCACATCTCTCTTCTCTTGCAAGCATCCTTTTTACAGAGGAGCTCATTTACACAGTTTGTAGACAGAACAGAGGAAGAACAGCTATGCCTGAACCAAGACGCTCAGATCACGGGGAAGACATGCTACTCCTATGCAAGGATGCCGGCTATTTTAATTTAAAGCTAAACAGATTTTATAAAGAAACAATGAATTAAGCTCGTAAATAGTTTATCCTTAATTTGTTTGCAAGCTTAATTCATCATTTCTTTATAAAATCTGTTTAGCTTTAAACTAATTTTTTAAACATTTTGAAGCAAAAAGAATGTTATAATGGATGACTGGACAAATGATAATATATAGAAATCTCCAAATACTCTCTTATTAATGATTTAATATTGATTTTTACTTGTTTTAATTTCACATTCAATAATTTTGAAAAATAATTTTCACACTAGATTAAAAGTTCTCTTCCAAAAATATTGAATATTATATACAAATTAATTACTCTTAAATGTAATGGCATCTTATTTAGAAATATTTAACATAGACAGATTACGATACAGCTTATCTTTCCACGTGTTATAATTTTTCAGCTATTGGCTCAGCATTATGAGTAAAAACTAATGGAAAGACACTACATAAAAATTCTGCTTAGGGTAAAAACTATTTGGTCAGGTTAACTCATAGAAATTCTAAAACAATTAATAGAAGGATGTCAAAGGATTAAGATAATGAAGATCAGGGTTTTATACAGATTCTATCAAAATATATATTAGTAATTTCAAACATCTAAGTGTAAGGTTGCTGTGCATATGTACAGTAATATGTATGTAATATACATGCAGATATCCCAATGATTTCCTTATTATCAGAAGCATTTTTGAAGTAATGTCAGTTTTGATTGAAAATGTTATTAAGCTAACAGGAAAGTACATATTCTATATGTAAGAGTTTAAATGTAGAGGGAATTATTTATTTATTGCAAAATACTAATTTTAGGAATTATTAGGTTCTTTTTTTGTATTTAAGTGTTATTTAAATTCCTTCTTTTTAGGGGTATGTGTTAATTTTCAAAATAGTGAAGGAGAAACACCTCTTCAGGTAGCTGCAGCTAATGGCTTTTCTCAAATAGTGAGCTTACTGATCGGTTATGGAGCTTTGGTAGATTTTCCAAATTCATATGGTTGGACGCCTCTAATTCATGCAGCTAGACATGGTCATTATGCAACTGTTTCACTTTTACTGAAAAAAAGGGCCAAAGTCAATATTTGTAACAAATTAGGTAAGAGTGGTTAAATTTTATAAAAGAATCATATTCTAATAATGCATTACTTTGACAAAGAACTTTGATAATGAGTGTAATTTTTTAGTTGCAAGATTTAAAAATTGTAATATCACCTTAAAAATTGTTATTTGTAAAATGAAAAGAATGCATAAGATACTAAAAGGAAAGAGTGAATTATGATTTTAAAAGAATGCATATGATACTGTTAATATAAGGAAATAATGAATTATGAATTTAGCTTTTGTATTATAAAATAATTCATGTATAATCCAAACATGCAAGGTACATACTTCTTTTTCGCTGGCACAGTAACCTCAGATGAGTCCTACCCTTCCTTAGAATTCTATATCGTACTATTCCATTCTCAGCTAAAGTTTTTAACTTGTTACTTTATTTTATATTTTTCTGAACATAATTTAATAAATTAAAATTGAAAGGAGCTAAAAAAGAAACAAATGCTATTGTGTTGAATCTTGGTATTTAAAGACAAAAAAAAAGGGTTATTTTTCTTTATATTATAGTTTTCATTTAATAGCAGATACTTTTATTCTTTTCAAACATGATGAAGTCTTACAAAATTTTACAAATTGCCCTGATTACTGTAGAAAAGTGTTTTACCCTGTAAATTCAAAAAGAAAACATTTAATGAAAGTATTAGCAAATCTTGAACATTGCTTAATAAATATATTGAAGCTATATAGTAGTTAGCTTCTTGTTAATATATAGCATATTGAATTATTAATTGGAAGTACATTGATTTGCATCATTTAAGTAACTATAACTTGTTTGAAATTTCATTTTTCTGAAAATTCAATTGTTTTACAGCCTTAACTGAACACTTGTATTAAATGTCTTTATGTAAGAATGATATTGAAGTTTTAAAAAGGGTAGAGTAACTTGGCTGCTATCCAACATCTTAAGAATGTTTCAAAATTTGAATAGTTTAATTTTTATTTGTTATTCTTTAATTAGATTTAAACTTTAATCTGAGAAGTGATCAATAATTTATTATTAATCATGAAGTTGCATAATACAACACGTTTTTTTTTACATTCCTTGTGTGACTCTTTCTTTAGCAATGTGCGCAAAATACAATGTAATTTTTGAAAATTGTTGGAAAAATAGCATTTAATCTTATTTTAGAAAAATGGATGGCAGAAAAGCAATTTCAGTTCCTATTATGCTATTAATTTTATCTAAAAATACCTCAAATTTTTGAATTTTTTCTTAGTTTATAGGAATTAAATTTTTGTCAAAATCAACCATTCGTTTTCCTACAAAGAGGTTTTAAGCCATATATTTGTTTAATCTTCAAATTAATTAAAGAAAGAACCAAATTAGATGATGTTCACAGATGACCTTATTTGAGGATACCACTCATCTAGGATATCTGTTTCTCTTTGCCCATTTGTTTTCAGGGCTGCCCCTCTAGTTGTGAAAGATGTAATTTGTTATTTTGTCGAGAAGGAAGTGATGCTGATTCTGAGTGTTGCAGAGGAGCTTTGTTTGTTTATCTTCGGATTCTGGGAAAAGAAATCCATGTTTGAAGCTAGAAAATAGTTTGCATTTCAGATTTGCTTTTTTTTCTAGACTGTTTTTTTTTTTTTTTCATGTTTCAACCTACATTTTCTGCTTTATTTTTTACTATTTTTTTCTGTAAATGTTCAGTTTTATGTAGACGTAATTTTTTATTTGAGCTTTTCTTCATAATTATTGTTGTTGCATTTAGCATATAATAATAAGGTACTTTTCTATTAGCTGGGCGCAGTGAGAACTCACTAAATAATGTAGAATTCTGCCAAAGTTGGTGCATGTGGTTATTTGTTTTGTTTTGTCATTCACTTTGCTTGATGACTTGGCTTGCATTAGGTTCACATTGGTGAAATTTGTGCCTGGATAATAGAAAAGTACAAAAAATAGTACAACAAACAATTAAAAAAAATGTTCAACAAAGATCATTAGTGCTCTCCTCAAAAATATTCATTGCATAGTATCAAAAATATCCATAAAACACTTACAAATTGCAAAACAACAATTTCTCATTATATGTTAGGTGAAAAGACATTCTTATATGCTTTGAGAAATTTCGTGCTAAATAAGTTATTTTTAATTTTGTTTTTTATACATTTTCATTTCATTAATTAATAAAATTTAACTGTAAAAATGTATTTTTAGCATTTTAGTTAAATAATTTTCATTCTTAGTTGAATTAAATTATAGTTTATTATTATAATTTATTAATTGTTAAATTTTAAAATATTATTCCTTAAAATTATTTAAATTTATGAATATGTTTTTATTTTTTTATTAAATTACTGCTATTGATATAAGGAATTACATAATAATTTCAAATGATTTTCTCACATAAAGATTGCTCTAGATAGGCAGTGTCTTCTTTGAGAACACTCCTGCAGAAGTTGGCAAATTAAGAAGAAAAAAAAAAAAAATCTGAGTGCAAAATCCATATGTATACAACCTATTAATCACATGTTTTTTTTTTTTTTCCATTATATTTCAGTTTGTTATCTTTAAAAATTGTCCTTATTCATGTTTTTTTTTTTTCATTCACATTTATTTTCCTTTTATAACATTTAATGTCTCTAAATTTTTGTGATATTTGATAGGTTTGAGCCCGGTTGTTGCTGCTGCATGGAGTGGGGATTTGAAAACAGTGAAGTTATTAATTGAAGCTGGAGCAATGGTTGATCATATTGCATCGCTAAACCAAAATACAGAATGTGATTTATCTCCTCTAATGGCCGCATCTTTATGTGGATATGAGGATATTGTAACCTATTTATTAGATGAAGGGGCTAATGTTGATCAAGTTTCTCCTGTTACTGGTAAAATAATGAATGACTTTATCAAATAAATTATTATTGAGTTGTATATTGCATAAAAATGGTATATTAGTTTATTTATTGTGCATAAAAAAAGGTAATTATATGTGACATCATATTACAAGAGTCATTAAGCATACTGTCTTTTATGTTTTTATATGTTATTCTGCATTCTATTGTATTTATCCTCTAAAATCTTATTTTGCAATCTGATACTGTGTCTGCATTATTACATAAACTTTTTCAGTAGAAAAAATGAAATTGTATTTCACTAGTTATCAGTTTTTCCTTGGATTTTAATTAGTGTATGCGATTAATTTCTTCTGGTGATCCAAATGTAAACAAAAAGTTTGTCACTATTTTTAAGCTCATAATATTTATTTACATATTATTTGTGAAGGAAAAATTTGGGAAGCATTTACTAAAATTAGGAAGGCAGAGATCAACTTTGTTAAACACTAGCTTCCTTCAATCATAGTATAAAGTTTTTTGACTTCAACATAAAATTTAAAAATTGTCATTGATTAAATTAATTATACTATTCAAAATTTAAGTATTGTTATTCCGTTTTTTCAATAATTTGAAATTAAAGTTATCTAACAAAATAATTTACATTTAAAATCTCCGAGTACAATGAACTATTACTTCGAAACTGAAAAAAATGAAAAAAGTTGATTTAAACAAATAAGTATGATAAACTAATTAAAATGTATAAAAAATATGAACCTTCCGATGAATTTTCAGATGAAACAACTAACCCCAAAATCAAAAATAAAATTCAGATGCATGTAGAATCCAAATATCTTCATTGATACAGCTAACATCTTAACAGAAGCAAATGAAACAAAATTGTAAATAAAGATACTTACTTGTTGGCATTAATAAAATATTGATTTAAATTCTTGTTACAGTATTGAAATAATTTGAAATGCAGTTTCATTTAAAGTAGTAAAAGGCATAAAAATAAAAGAAATTTTATTTGAAGTAAAAAATGGGATGAGCTTTATCACTTAAACTAATACTATATATTCTTTAATGTATAATTGTGTACAATCAGAAAACATAACATTTATCAAATGAAATTTTATTTTGGCAATAAACTAATTAGATACTGCTTTAATTTAGTATTTTGTTTCACGCTATTTATGTTGTCTTGATTAAATATGAATGCATTGAAAGTTTGATTTGGTTTATCATATAAAATTAAAGACTTGATATTAAATGTTGCAAAAGTTAAATATTATAAAATTTAATATTAGTAGAAAAATGTTTAAAAAATCAATTTTTATGAAATAAACTCTTTTTTCTGGTTGTATATGAATCCCAATATGCCCTTTTTTTTTGTCTCTTTTCTACTCATTGATGTCTTATTTGATTAGTTTTCTTCCTTTTGCCTTGCACAAAGAGTATATAAACTTTCTTTTTAAAAGCCTTGATTGCTAACAACAATAACTAAAAAAATTATAAAAATTAATCACTGTAATACATACATACAAGTACTAATCACTGTAATATATTTCAAATAATATCATTTGATTAACTGAAAAACTTTCAGAAGTTATTGACAAAAATGGTTGAAAATTGTTTAAATTTTTAATTTAACCCTTTCCACTCCAAGGCTGTTTTTGTTTTTATTCCACCAGCTCCATGCTAAAATTACGTTTTTTTACTTTTAGTATTTTTTGTGTATTTTGTAAAAAAAACGAATTTTTCTTATTTTATAAACTTTATTTTATGAGTAATTACATGATACTATAGTAAAATCCTAAATTCTAATCTTTATAATCCCTTTTGGTATGGTATTTTTCGAAACAAATCCCAGGATGAAGCGAAGGTTTTGTCTCACATGTTTTGCAAAAATAGCATGTTTCTTTTCTTCCCCCTTTTATTTTTCGGTTGGAACACACAGCAAGAAATCCATATCCGCCAGGAAAATTCACACCATACATGACATTACAGGTCTTAGCATGAAAACAAACACGATGACGCACAGAGATAAGTTGTTTACGACACGAACATATAACGGTGCGATAACAATTAGTTTTATTATGTAGTATTGATAAAATTTTTACAATTGATAGGTATTACACCATGTCGAGTATCACTCGACAGTGGAGCTAGTGGAACAAAATCAGTATCGAGTGACACTCAACATTGGAGTGGAAAGGGTTAATGAAGTTTGAACAAAAATTTAAAAGGTCTTTATTCCCAGCCATTTAAGTACCATCTGTATCAAATTTGTTAGCTCTAGTTCTGATTTGTAGATGATCAACAAATAAAGCAATGACTTTCATCCTTATGAATATCAGAGATAAAAGAACTATATATTTTTCTAAATTTTATTCCAAATTCCATTAAAAGAAGAACATAAAGCTAATATTTCTTAATTTAATTTTTTATTCTGATACTTCTTTTCACTTGAGCTGAGAAACATGAGTTTATTTCTGTTGATGACAAATATTTTGTGTCTTGTTTTGCTTATTCATATTTCTGCCAGTAAAACTGAGTTTTACTATTTTTATGCATAATAATACTTGTTTTGTCTCTCATCTGATGAATTCTTTCACTAATATTTTTCATCTTCAAATGAAATGTTAACCTTCTGTAATTAACAAGTGTTTACATTTTCTATAAAAGGTTTATCACCATTAATGCTGGCTGCGTATGGAGGTCAAAAGAAAATAGTCCAGATTATAGTGGAGAGTGGATCTCATACAACTAAAACTGATATATGTAATCAGTCAGCAATGGATTTTGCCATTACTTGTTCTCACCAAGAAATAATTTTATTTTTAGACAGTGTTATGGTTTCAAAATATGCCAATGGTATTTATAGATTTCATTTTTATTTAATTGCTATTCATCAGATTGATAACTATTATTTTCACTAACTTTTCTTTCTAATTTACAGAAGGTTCTGAAGCAGCAGATGTTTTTCTAGCAGTAAAGAGTGGTATGCTGATACATTTTATAATTCATAATATAGCTATATTATTAAATTTATAGATTGTAATGTATGAGCAAGATTATTCAGTTAATAGTTCAAATACTGTGAGTGAAATCAGTAATTTATTAGTATTGCACACACCATAAACACTAAATTAAATTGTTGAATATTATATTTCAATTGATATAAATTTTAGAATCATCATTTTAAATCCATCTGTCGTTTCTTGCTCTTCACAATCATTCTCTTCTCTTTCTTTCCGTCTAATTCAGACAGGAAGTTCAACTCTTGGTAATTCTGGTAGACATTGCTGGTCATTACAGGATGATAAAATTATATACTAATATGCATTAATAAAGTTTTAAGTCAATGTATGAGATTTCGTGTTGCTATTACTTTTTGTGTATGATTATTTTTGTATCTGCTAATGTTTTTCTTTTTTATATTGCTATGATTTTTGTCTCATATTATGTTTGATCTATTATTATTATTTCCATTTTTTATTCTGTTGTGTGTTATGTTGTGATTTATGGAACTTAACAAGCCTACATGGCAGTTATCTATCAGGGATTTCGGCCAAATTTTTTATTCTTTAAATGTTAGTATCATTTTTTAATTTCAACCACTTTAATATTTTCTAAATTATATTATAATTGTGTATTTTATATTTTCTATATACACATTTATTATGTAACTATTAAAGTTTGAGAATATATGTCCTGTCTGAAAATTTTCTGTTGTATCTGCCTAATTTGTGCGGGCTGTCTCTCTTGCACATTAAATCTGTCAGGCCAAATCTCCTCCCCCTGGTGTGGTGTGAAGAGGGGGTGACAGTGTCATCCTTGCCCTTTGACTGAGGTCCATTCTCAAAACTGCTTTACAACAGGGCATTAATATAACTTAACTAAACTGTCATACAATTGTTCTTTATTTAAACTCTAATGCCTATTATGGATTGATCAGATCCATCTTTCTCTTTCATTCAATATCCTGGGCACCGTTCATCAGTAATTCATAAAATTGGGGAAAAAGGAGATGAATTGGCTCTACAGTAAGGAATTAAAGAATGATGTTCACATTAATTCTTTTGCAAGGATAAATAAGATTTAATATTTTATTCCGTTGTTTAGTGTATCAAGTTCTGTATGAAAAAAGCCCTTTATGAATCAAAACCTGAACTTCCTATTTTGATTATCTTTTCAGCATTACTTTAATAAGCATTTCATTTTAGGTGATATTTTAAATGTGAAGTCTGTTTTAAAACAAAATCCAGATTCAGTGAATGCTGTTTCACCCCAAGATGGCATGACTCCATTAATGCTAGCTGCAATGTTGGGATATAACAACATTATTAATCTGTTAATATGTAATGGTGCTAAATTAGATTCTCAGGATTTAGAAAATGGTTGGACTGCATTAATGTATGCTATTTTTCATAGGTAAGTAATGATACTAATTTTTTTAATATTTTGTTTAAGTTATTTTTATCACACACATCACAGAGAAAATTCTTCAACCTCATAAATTGTTTTGCATTTATATAAAAAAATTCCACAGAAGTACTGTAGTTCAATATGCTGCCATACATGATATTTTTAACATATACTTTTCATATTTGGAAATTCACCATTTGTGGATAAAATCTGTATTTTTATGCTTTGTATTTTAACTTTTCAAATTTATAAAATTGTAAATTAATTTTCATTTTGTAGAATTTTTTTTTTATTTTAAAAACATTCTTTTAAATTGCTAAACTTACATATATTTATTGGTACATGTAATTTAAAAGATATTTTACTGCTATCTACTTTATAATAACATTTCTGAAGTTTGATTCTCAATTTTTTTTATTTGTTAAGAACATATTTGCAATTCTTTCATTATTTAAATCTGAATAATATTTAATAATTATTACACAAATATTTATGAAAACAGCAGCTAATTTCATTAATTTTGTTTTTTAAAGCCTCATCCTACTTAATTTTTTTTCCTTAATAATAGAACTTGTCTTTTATTTATAATGTAATTTGACTGTACTTTTTCCTTTTTTCAACATTTCTACTTAATTAAAAATTATTTATCAGCCAATTTTTATATTAAAAAAGTTTTTTTATTAATAGTAAAAGAAGTGTTTCTTCTTTAAAGTTTTAATTTTATTTTCAGACGTTCACAAACAGTGGAATTGTTATTAAAAAAAGGTGCATCCATAGATTTTCGAGCTTCAAATGGATTCACAGCATTGGATTTGGCACGTCATTTAGGTATGCAAAATTTTTAAATTGGTGAACATTTTCTTGAAAATAATTTCAGTCCTAATAAAAGAGGAAAATGTATAAGATTTATTTAAAACATCGGTAAACGACATTAAATATTGAATTAAATTTGGATTATTATGAAAAAAATGACAAATAAAATATATAAGGGAGTTGAATCAGTATTCTTTAAAGGCTTAACTTTTTATATTTATTTAAATATGATTATATGATTTATTGTCTTGTTGGCTTTTAGCATTAAAATAATTAATTCCATATTTTTAAAATATGTTTTAAATTGCTTTTCAAATTTTTCTAATACATGCAATAATAATGGTGTACTATTTAAAATTAGTTTTTTAGCTACATATCTATATCAAGAAGTATGAAGTCTTAACAAAGATTTTCCATATTTATTTGCACTATTTAACAATTTACTGACAGAATAAAAATTTGGAAAATGTAAATATATTTTTAAAATAATTAAAATTACTTAAAAAAGAAAGTTAGAAAAATAAATATCTTAAATACCTGTTCATTAACAAATTGTAGCTGAATTGGTGACAAGCTTATAAATGCATATTCTAATCCTTTATAGATAGTTCTGATGCTAATACTATTGAAAACTTAGCATCAAAGCTTCTCACCACTAATCTCTCCTCCAGAAAGTTATCTATCAATTCCGCTTCAGATACTTTAGATCGGAAGAAAGGTTCAGGATCCGAAAGGTATGGAAAAAACAAAATACTTTTAAATTTGCATTGAAAATTCAAATATTTCTATGAAATACATATTTGATATATAATGTACATAATAATTTGATATATAATGATGATAATTCAATATATAATGTACATTTATTCACAGTTCTATTATCTTAGAATTTATTTATAATTTTATTTTGATGTTATGGAAATCAGGAGGGTAAAGAGTACATGAAATCTGGCAAATTTTATAAAAGATAATTGCTTTTATTTCTTAAAGAAACAAGAAACAGGTAACAAAACACTACCAAAGCATACTCAAAGATAATATTTGCATATTGCATCAACACACACTTAAACTGCAATTTTTTTACCAAACAAGAACATAATAATACTCGATACACTTACTTTCCAAGCAAAAGCACTAAATGGTAAAGTGGTAAAAGTAAAGTGGGGATTTATTCTTCATGTTGCTGCTTAATTTTTTATAGTGTTTTGGTAGGTTATGGAATTTTCTTGAAAAATTTCTGATTTTTTTGGTTCTTGAGAAAAATATATCTATAATTTTTATATTTTTATAACTTTTATTTATGTTACTAATACTGGGGATCAGAATTTATTAAAATATCAGTAAATTTCTCTTTTCTGCTATGGTACTGATACTAAAAGAAAGCAATATTGAAAATTCATTAAATTACTGGTGGTTAATGATTGTATGTCCTAACAGTTTTATTATATATAACTGTGATAAGTAACCTACTATGATGCAAGTTGATTAATATGACTGATATTTGGCTTTGTGTTGGGCGACCCTTGTACACTACAACAACATCTTTCCGTTTCTAAAGATAAGTACAAGGTCCTTCCCAGCTCTATTGCAGTGGTCTATTTCTTTGATGTCTGCTGATATCTTAATGAGTCTTCATTAAATAATAGACAGTTTATTACATCGCTGATAAAGGCATGCATGTCTTCCAAACATGCCTTAAATTTCTGCTCTTAATAGAGATATTGTTATAATTCTTGGATTTTCCAGAATCTCCATTCTTGTCTCCAAATTTGTAGCTTAGATTGGAGATCATTGACCTGACATTTATTCAGCATCCATTAAGAATATCTATAAATCTCTTTTCAGTGATAAAACTAACATTGCAGAAAAGCTATGTTCTTAGCAATGTTTATGAAAATGAACCTAGTATGCTTATTATACAAATATATATGCTATCAAATCTATTTTTCTATATAATGGAAATCTAGCTAAATTCATTGTTTCATTGTTAAGCATTTGCTTAAATTTATTCTTCATAATATCCAATTCTTTTAAGATGAAATATTATCTTTCTAAATGATTATTTCACATGAGAACATTCCATGTTTTCTGCATTAGCTTATAGTTTGGTTATTTTTTATTTTGTAAATATTTTTTGATATTCATTTAAATGATTATCAAGTTCTTTGGTATATTAATTCTAAAGAAGAGTGTCACTTATTTACAGTTTGGGGATATATACTTTTTAAAATTTATTTCTATATTCAAGTTCAACGAAGGAAGTATTTTTAGTGCTTTTTAATAGCTTTGGAAGCAAAGCATAAAACTATTAAAAAGCACAGAATAGATTGAATTGTTAATCAACTGTAATAACCTGTATTCATTTTCAAGCAATATTGATTTTTCTCTACATGAATTAATTATTAAAAGAAAAATATCTTCGTTCTGCTTTTAAAAAGGATTTTAGTAATTAATTTGCATGTATTTTAGGATTCAAATACTGTAAAATATTCTTAATAGTGTTAAAAATTGGAAGTTTATATGCTAGCAAAATTTAAGTAAATTTTAACTGAAAATTTATTTAATATGTTTCCATTGCATTCATATTATTATTATTTGCTTCGTTTTAGGTTCTTCTCCAAAAAAAGTGAAACACAAACTCTTAAAGTAAGATAAAAGTTTATTTGCTGAAAACTTTCTTTCTTTTTTTTCTTTCAAACATGTAGTCACTTGCTAAGTGGTATAAATAAATACATTCTACAACCCTTTATGCAACTTAAGTTTTAAAAACTTAATTTAAAAAAAATGAATATTTTTAATATATGAAATATATTGTATTAAATATTCAAAATATTTAGATAAACTTAATTGCCTGTTGAAAGAAAGAACACTATAATATATACTACATGTTAAAACCATTATGTTATTTCATATTTGGTTTACTCATGTACATTTATATTGCTTATTAGTCTACTGATGGTTCAATTGAGTAGTTTATAAAATCTCTTTATTTCTATTCAAAAATAATCCACAATTTAAGATATTGTTGGTGATTATCAGCAACATCCTCCCCCACTAAAAAAGTCTATGGCATTTGAATGTGAGATTAATTAAGTATAGCAAGTTACATATACTGATGTTTCAGTTTTTGCGAATAATTTATCTGTAAGCAGTAGGTGAAATTAAAACTGAGGTGATTATTTCCATATGAATCATTCTCACCTCTCCCATTTATCAGAAAATGACTACTGCTCTTGTGGAGAAGTCGGTGATGCCATTCACTTTGCGGCATCTTTCCATTTTAGTCTCTCATGGCACCTTAGAAAACCCTCATCATCGCTAGAACGTCTGTGGTACAAAAGAGTCCTTAATAATCCTTCTTCCAAAAGTAAAATCATAAACATGATTAAATTCTTAATGGATCAGGGAGAGCTGCTTCAATTAGAGTAACTCTATTATTTTCATAGGACACCATTTAATACAACTCTTGCTTTATTCTTAATTTATTATACACCCTGCCCAGAAGTAACTAATATTTATAACCCGTTTATTTTTGCATACATACTGTATATTATAATGTTCATTCATCCAGTTTCTTGTACACAAGATATTTACATTCTAACATTTATCATTTCTTGTTATGTTGTATTATTATGTTTTTTGTCATTTGTCTATATCTTTCCCATTCATTGCAGTGTACGTTTTTTTGTTTAATAAAGTAAACCTGCATCTATACCAAACCGGAATGGGGCCACATGAGATCTAGAAATGGAGATGTGGTGTTAAATGTTAAAATATGAATCATTCTAGATATTTCAAACTAATGCTATAGAAAATGAATATAGTAATACTAAATATTAAGAAATAGAATAATTAATATTAAAAATAGAGAAATAGAGATGTAGAATTGAAAGAATAAATGAACATTTAATATAGCATTTACATTTTTATATCTTTCTCAAGACTTCTTACCATATGGAAGATAGCGAGGAGAAAAGTTAGGTGGAAATTTTACCCTTTGAACCAAAATGATGAGTCCAGCTCTTTCTTAAGACCAGATCCACTCTCTAAAAATTATTGAAATTCTTTTTATAAAAATATTTCTTTGTGAAAAAAAAAAGCCTATAGGTTATTATATTAGCATCGGGCATTTGTCTGCCTCTGCCTGAGCTGTGCTGAAGCCGCGGTGGCCTGGTGGCAAGGTCTCGGCTTCAAAACCGGATGGTTTTAGGTTCGAGACTTGATTCCACTGAAGAACCATTGTGTGATGGTGTCCCTTGCACGTTAAATCTCTTAGGCCAAACGTCCTGTCGCTGGTGTGGTGTGGTGCAGAGAGAGGGGTGCCAGTTCAGGTATCGTCCTCGTCATCTGACCGTGGTTCAAAATGACAAGGTCCGTCCCCAAATAGCCCTAGTATTGCTTTATAACGGGACGTTAATACAACTAAACTAAACTAAACCTAACCCAGGTTCTCGCTCTACACACTTGTGTCAAATTATAAAATATAGAATTCCTTACATTTTCATGCTTTCATATTTCTTCAAGTTTTTAATATTTTTGGAAATATGGATTCTAAACTACTTTTTTGTTCTAAGTAATTTATGGCCTTGTAGATCATCTTATCTGCATGTTATCAGCATGAAAAACACTTTTAAGAACATGCTTTCGTTCAAAAAAATCCATAGCTGAAACACCATTTATTACTTTTGCAGTTTCCAATAGTTCTCCGATTCTATATTTTTGAGATTTTCACCTACCAAATGTTATTTGGAATCCCCATATTGTATGAGGATTCTTTAACTTCCTGATGCCTATCATTCCTCTGAATTTGTCAGTTAATTTTTCAGGCCAAACATCCTCCTACTGGTGTGGTGTAGAAAGAGGGGTGCCAGTTCAGGTGTCGTCCTCATCATCTAACCATGGTTCAAAATGACGAGGTCCATCCCAAAGTAGCCCTAGAGTTGCTTTACAACGGGACATTAATATATAACTAAAACTAACTAACTAACTAACTAGCCTGAGCTTTGCTGATTGAAAATAAACTGCATTCAATAAGTTCAAGTTTGGAAAGAGATTCATTGGCACCTAGGGTTTGATTTTACCTCTTCTTGTCATAGTTGCCTCCTCTTGTCAAATATATTAAATGCACTAAAGTCTTGAATCCAGGGCTTCGAACCGGAACTGAACCGAAAACCGAAAACCGGAAAAAACCGTTATTTTAGTCGGAACGAAAACCGGAACTGAACCGAAAAAAATATCGGTTTATTTCGGTTCGATATATCTTTCAGTCATTTTGTTACTGTTACCAACTGATCAATATTTTCTAATTTAACGTCAACTTTATAATTATCATTACATGTATACTGCTTCTCGATTTCCTATTTTGATATTCACTAGTATTTTTCTGTTTCAGTTTCGCATGAAACAACTTGTAGAAGACATATTTAATTCAGTTGATTAAACTAGAAGCATAGATGATTTTTTAAGAAAAATATCGAGTTATATTTTATTTTTCACATCTCAGCATGCGATCATCCACGGATGTTTGTATAGACTGTTTAGATCAGGGAGGAGTAAATAGACAGGAGAGGCCCTAAGTGACGTAGCATGAAGCATCTATCAAATCTTCTGCGCATCAAATGGGTGTTTGGTAATGGCGGCAATTCAAATGTTTCGTAATAGTAGTATTTCATTAGGCGATTTTTACGTCAATCATTGATGTCATCATCCATCTGGGTGTTTGCGCAGAACGAGCATAAAACAGCTGCCTCATTCTCTCTCATAGCCGAAAGCCGGTAAGGTGTCTCCTGTATCTTTACTCCTCCCTGGTTTAGATAGACAAACCAGCTGCTGAGCAGGAAGTATGTGATGTACGCGTAATAATACATGTCTTTGTCTAATTGGTCAGGAGACGTAAAAAGGCTAGTGACAGTCGGTATTAATTCATGGAGACTAACTACAATGGTCAACTACATGGTCAATGGAACTGAACCGAAAACCGTTATTTTTGGCGGAGCGAAAACCGGAACTGAACCGATATTAATTTTTTAGTTGAACCGGAACGAAAACCGGAACAAAAAAAATTACGGTTCGAAGCCCTGCTTGAATCTATGTCTTTCGTCCTCTTTCTTCCCAATACCTTCACGCTCAGGGGAGTAAATTCTGATCTGAGCATTAAGCAGGACCTGGAGCAGAGGTGACTTAAAGGGCCTTTGAAAAATTTATCTTAGCCTAAATGATATTTATTACATTGCACAGATTGGTGTAGTGAAAATTTTAGAGAGACAACTCTCATTGGTTAAGTATGAAAATAACAGCGTTTTTTTTAAACTGTTTTTATTGATTTAGAATTGGTTTGGTGGTGTTGCCCAGCATTTCCAACAAAAGATGCTGACTCGTTTGTCTCCGCGTCATTCAGACAAATTCTCCACATCCGATGCCTTAGGGTTGGATGCCACCCTTGTAAACGATGTTTTTGAAGAAACAAAATCTTCTAATGAAGCACTGGAAACGGGGAAACAGCATCCTTTATCTCCAAATAAGGTAACATTCTTCCATCTTAATGATTAATCAGAAAAATGAAATTTATTTCATGTGATTATTGTAAACCAATCAAAAATCCTCAATTTTCTTGCATATTTACAAATAAAACTTTATTCATAATATGTGGCAAAAGACTATTGTGGTGGTGGGTGTAATACCATTTGGTCATACCAAGCTGAATGAGATTTAGCTCTTTCGAATGAAGGCAGAAGTGTGCGCCTTTCGTAGTCAACGAGCACCGTTAAGGTGAAAGGGCAACTTTGCTCGAACCACAGGACACAGGCCTTTTTAGGGGTTGGTCGAACTCATCGATCCCTCCACAAGTCAGAATTTAGATCCAGATCAGAGACCGACTCATCCCTGTTTCAGATATATCATTTGTGATGGGAACTTGGAGGACTTTGCTGTCACGACCTATTTAACTTGCCCCAACTGTCATGAGCCAACACGTCGGTCTTTGGCCGAGACTAGGACAGAACTCGCTACCTTAGATTGTGAGACTGATACTCTACCAGCCATTATACTGCGGCTCTCAAGACAAATGTCTCAGATGGCATTGCTAATAATGTTCTATAAAGATCGAAATGTTATCATTTGCTGTTTGGTTTGATACTGATTTTTATTTTTAATGCTGACATTTTTTTCAGTTGTAACTTTAAGAATTACTATCTAAAGCTGAGCTATTTTTTTGTCATGTTGAAATTTTAAGCAATGCGTGCTTCAATAACATCATTTTATTTGTCAAAGAGTGTAATAATGTGTGTGTTTGTTGTTATTCTACTGGACAAAAAATATGACCTACAATTATGATATAGCATGCGTGTGGTTTGGAGAATGAGTAGGGCACTTCAAAGGAATCTTTGTTTTAAATTTATATTAATTAAAAATTAATCAAGGTTTGAGTATTTTTTACACAGAAACCATCTAAAATATTATCAAATAATCATAAATATTTATCTTATTTGTACATAATTGGGAATTTCTAGAAAGCTTGCTAAAATGACATTGGTTTCTCAAAATCATTAAGTGAAAGCATTACTTTTTTTTTCACATTCCATTGGCCCTCATAAGTTATTTTCATTCACTTTTTTTTTTTAGTTTATAATTCAGAGACAGATGCAAGGGACGTTTCATATTCCCCTAAACAATATTCTCTAATCTGGAAGAAATGCTGTCAAAAGCTGATAGCCTTTGAGCAGTTGGCCAGACAATACATAATTGTTTAATAAGAAAAATCTTTTTAAAATTATTTGGAATGTCTTTAGTAAAAGAATAAAATAAATTGGTTTATTTTTATGATATATCTTTTTTATGGCCTTACATATTCAAACAACATCAACATATTAATAAAAAAAAATCAAGAAATTCAACTGATGAACAGTCATCCTTCCTCCAAACACTCCTGTATAATGTCACTAATGTAATGAACACTTTTCTGCAACAATCGAGTCAAGATGGCAAATCTTGAAATGTGTGATATATTATCAAAGAAGTGTTAATATGCTCTGTATATTATATATAGATATTATCTATATCTATCTATACTTATAATAAAGCTCAATGTGTGTGTGTGTGTGCGTGTGTGTGTGTGTGTGTGTGTGTGTGTGTGTGTGTGTGTG
>JAPMOQ010018071.1:197902-207920 GCA_026543055.1 Argiope trifasciata
TTTAAGCGAAATTTCGACGTTTTTCCGCTATAACTTCCGAAAATATTGCCCAAGCATGATTTTTATATCAATTTAAAGATAAAAAAATTAGCTTTCTAACGGTATCAGTTTTTTTTTAATTTATAACGTAAGCTTCTATTTTTAACGAATTTTTAAAGAAATATTTTAACCATGTTTTTATCACGTGACTGGATAAAATAAAAGAATGCCGGAAGTTCGAATAAAAAAAACTATCTTCGCAAAATAAATCTTAAAAAATGCAGCTTTCAGCACGTGACTGGATAAAATAAAATAAATGTAAAATGTGATATTTTCTTTAAAAAATAAATGCAAAGCAAAGGTTTCTACAATCGTTTGCAATATCTATATCATTAACTCTATAAATCTTCTTTATTTACGGTAAACCTGATTGAATTTAGACAGGATATGCATTGAAATCCGGACTTATTGGCATATTTATGTAATCGTTTGCAATATCTGTATCATTAATTTAATACTTTTTTTTCCCTTTCTCGCTTTCTTTAAAAAAACATATTTAATATTTTGGCAACATCATCGAAATTTTTTTTTTTTTTTAATATTTTGGAAGCATAATCGATGGTTCAAACTGACTGATTTATAAAATTAAAGAATATTATTAGGAAAAGGTGTACTTTTAGAACTTTCCGTCCATCATCTTAAAGAAAATATTAATTTCAGGCCAATACATTCCCGGAATTACTTCAAGGCTAATGAATATGTGATTTAATCATAGAGCTGGGATACTGATAGAGGGAGTGCAACCCTACTTTCGTGTAGGACAAGATAAAATCACGTGACTGTGGGACAGAATTTGTGTTAGCTGTAACCACATTCTCCGTTCCCCATTATATTTCAATGGCAGATTTTTTTCCGCTTTTAACTGTTGGAATTTAAAACTTATTTAAGCCAAGGTTACCTATTGCCATGCAATTGGATGCAAAGAAAAAGCTTCTAAGGATAGTCCTTTATCATTTCATAGGTATTTACAGTCAACATATTCTGTTTATATCCATTTTAAGTCAATTTAAAATTTCCTAACATCGATCACTCGGTGATTTTGGTGTTATAGTTTAATAATATTTCATAGTTTGGCTTAGTTATTGTATTGAATTTATTTAACATGTTACTAAGCTTCGTTTAAACTGATGTAACTGCGTTATATTTTGCTACTTGCTTTATTTTAATCTCGAATGTGTTGCAAGCGCTTGGCTACAAGCTTGGCGTAATTTTTTCTCGCCAATACAAGTGTTTACATAAACATTATTGACCGATTAGTTATTGTGTGTTTATTTTAATGCAAATAAAGTTCTTTAAAATTTCTAATATGTTGTTTCTTTTTAACCACAATTATTGTATTATATCGTGAACAATATTAAATCCAATCTAAATTTTGCAAAACAATTTTTTATGGCATATTTACCTTATAGAACAATTTTCCTTAATAATGCTTTATTAATAAAAGCGTACAATAAAATCTCAATATTTAATTACAAATATAAATTAATTATTAATAATTAAAATATTTGTAATTTTTATTATTATTCTGTTGTTTTTGTGATTATAATAAGCACTAGTTTAACTGTTAATATTTATTTGGTAAAAAATGGTCAATATTTATAATTTATATTGCAAATATGAATAAAAACATTTTTTAAACAATTTAAGAAAAAAAAAGACTTACGTCACTTTAATAATCTGTTTTTAAAAAGCTGTTTTTTATCTTTTTCAGAGATTGATAGAAAGCATTTGAGCATCTAATGTTAAATCTTGAAATGTTTTTAGGCAAAGAAAAGAAATAAAATGTTTATTTAAAGAAGAAAAATAATCACTTTTAATTATTGCACAAAAACAAAGTAAAAAATCTAAATATAATTTAACTCGAATACTTGTGTAATATACATATATATATAATATAAACTGTTTAGGAAATGAAATAGGATTTATTTTTATAGGATTTCCTGTCGGTTTAACCGGAAATGAAAACCGACTTGACCCACTGCCGGGAAGCAAAATGTTGCGCTGCAGTTTTTGAGTATGCCAACATTTGCGATATGGCGCCAAAAAGGAGTTCTTACTCCCAGATTTTTCTAAAGTCACATGACTCATGTTGGGTACACTTTTTGAGACAGGAAACAAGCTACTAGCTCCCTCCATTTATATATCAGCTCTATGGATTTAATTGAAAATTTTAGAACGAATTACTCATGGCGAACCAGCTGATCGCCAAAGGCGGCTAGTATTATATAAAGATTATTACATGATCGAAACTATAATTTTGCATTTAGAAGTAAAGTCATATTGCATATAATGTCACAGTTCAATCCTATACATACTATTCCCGACTCTTTTTATTGCCTCCTAACACCATCAGAAAATTTGGTATCTAAGGCTATTTTTTTTAGAATAACCCTCCTCTACTATTACCTCATATAAAATGTCAACTTGTTTCTATCCTTAATATAACTGTATAATATATTAAAATTATACAAACAATAGTATGATCTATTGTTTGTTCAATTTAATTGTAGGTTTATATTTGTGCTGAAATAATTGGTCAAAAGAGGGCGTTGCTACGCGCGCCATAGTTTGGAATGAAAACTGAAACTGTAGTTGGAATCGTAACAATGTAAGCCGCATTGTGGCATTCCTTTTTCAATCTTCATTAAACTCATACAAGCTCAATTTGCCACGTGTTCATTTATTCGTCCAACATCTTTGAATACGCGTCGAACTATCGTCTGATCTTTTAGTAGCTACAATATTTGTTGACATAAAATATCATTTGTAGAATGAGATGCCAATCTTAAAAGAATGATAATCCTTTTTTAATTATTTTTTAATTTCTTTTTTAAATCATCTCTTTATTTTATATATATGAAAATAAGTTATCATTCATTATTTTTCAGTATTTAGCTAAAGAATTGAAAGAGCATAAAATTGAAGCAATAAAGCCACCTCTTCCTTCTCTCGATTATTTTAATCCAATTACTGTTTCCTCAAGAAGGCGAGATAAAAGTTCAAAGGTATGAAACATTTATTTAAAAAATACATGGCCATATTAGTTGTTTTATTGTGTATGTACATGTTGACATATACATTGAGGTATATTTCTACATTTCGATTATATTCTGACAATATGGAAAATCCTCTTATGATTAAGAATTTAAGAAGGAACTATCAAAGTTCTTTCCTTTCTTTCGGAGTATTTAAAAGGTATGATCCATTGTTTCTTTCAAATACAAATAGGTTACATATTCATGTAGGAATGGATGGGAAAAAATGCCCATTCAACGTCATTTAGATTAGTGTCTAGAGTCACTGATTAAAAAGAAGATTTTAAATGAAAACAGTAAATTTATTTACCGCAAAGAATAAAAGAAAAGACATTAACAATTAAGACAGGGCAGACTATTTATAATAGAGATATCTTTAGATGATACCAAGGATGAAGCCTAATCGAGTGTTCCATGGCAAAACTATGTGCCGCCATTGCATATTAAATAATCATATTATCTAATCGAACTTCCTTCTCTCACTGTCTGAATGCTCACAGCTCGCTTTTCTAAAATTTGACATAATATATCTTATCATCTTAGACTTTGGATGGAGGGTGCCAGTAGAATCCCTGGTGCCATCTATTACAATAAAATAAAACTAAATGTGGAATGATAATGGCCGATAATTAAATCTCTACATTCATGTTTTTACTCATTGGCTGGGAACTATCCATCACAACTGAAGTGAATGAATAAAACAGAGAAATAAATCTGACCTTCCAGTAATTAAAGCCATGGTAAAATAATCCAGTGAAAGGAAAGAATGATACTCTAGTCCAGGAGTAGACAACGCGGCGCCCGCGGGCGCCATGGCTCCCCTGATCGATTTTTAATGCGCACTCGCTGGATTAATGTAAATGTATGATAGCCAGAGTGATTTACTTACTCTTGTCAAACGGCGATATACAGCAAGTAGTCAGTTGAGTTTAGGATTGTGCATAGATTAGCTGTTTGCTAACCTTGAGCTTATCTAATAACACGCCCGTATTTTTTGTTAGTGTGTGATCGTATTTGGAATAGACCACGCGTAGACCGTGCATTTAAAATTACCAAGTAATCCGAAATAATTCTTTTCTTTCAAAACCCTTCATGGATAAATTTAAAAGAAAAAGAACATATTATTTTAACGATGAATGGGAACATCTATAGTGTTTCGTTGATTACAAAGGGAAGTGTATTTGTTTGTTGTGTAATAATAGTGTTGCGATTCCCATGAAAAGTAATATTGAACGACATTTTAAGACCGTTCATACCAATTTTGATAGTGACTATCCAATGAGCTCTGAAATTAGAATAAGAAAATTATTTCTTTAAAATCTTCAATAACTAACCAGCAAAGTTTTTTTACTAAACCACTGCAACAACATAAAGCAGCAACGATCGCGTCATATAAAATATCGCATTTGCTAGCTAAGAATAAAAAACCATTTACAGATGGAGAATTAGTGAAAGCAGCCATGTTAGAAGCTGATGATTCACTTTTTGAAGAATTTAAAAATGAAAAGGAAATAGTTTCAGCCATAAACACGTTGCAATTATCAGCACGAACTGTTACTAGAAGAATTGAAGTAATTGCGGAGAATTTGGAGGCAGAATTAGCAAATGATATGGAAAATTGTATTTTCTTTTCGCTACAGATGGATGAATCGACAAAGTTCTGCCATTAAAGGGAAGCCTGTACAAAAGTTATCGTCAATTACAACAGACGGGGCACTGATAAGAAAAAAGGATTTATTGCCTTATGTAGACAGGATTCCTTATTCCCAAAATTTATTTCTTATGAGGAAATGTTATGCGCAAAAACAATCGGTTTTCAACACGTATTTACGATAGTAACAAAAATTATTAATTCCATAAGATCGGGAGCTATGCAACGCAGGTTGTTTAAATTACTTTTAGAAGATGAGGACGTTCAGTTCACAGATCTTCTTTTACATACTGAAGTGAGGTGGCTGAGCAGAGGTAAAATACTTGAGCGGTTTATCATGCTTTTGCCACAAATAAAGGAATTTATTGCATCAAGAGGGGAATTTTACGAACAATTAGAAAATAAGGATTGGCTAATCGACCTCGGATTTCTGACAGATATAACGACAAAGTTGAATGAATTAAATTTAAAAATACAAGGGAAAAATCAGCATTCCGCTGACATGATTAGTGCAGTAAATGCATTCAAATGCAAGTTAGTGTTGTTGAAATCCCATCTATTGAAAAAATCATTATCACATTTCCCAAATATAAAATATACTGTTGAGAGTTTAAATTTGAATAATGAAAATTTTACTGCTACATCATATTTAGAAATTATAGATAAGCTTATAGAAGAGTTTTCTTCTAGATTTGAGGATTTTGCAGCATTAGAACCCGTTTTAAGATTTTTCATTAATCCATTCAATGTTACTGAAGATGGTGTCCTTGAAATAGTTTCAGTGTATTTCGAGCTTCATAATATCGAAGACCTAGAATTAGAAATAAAAAACTTGCAAAATGATATTATTTTAAAAGCGCATAGTAATGATAAAATGTTTTGGAACTTAGTCGATGAAAATAAGTATTCTATTTTAAGGAAATGTGCGCTAAAAATTTATTCATATTGTGCAACAACACACAATTGCGAGTCTTTGTTTTCAAATATGAAATATTTGAAATCAAAATATCGAACAAGGCTTAATGACTCATATTTAGATAAATGTTTAAGGACCAAGAACTCTAAATATATCCCCAATTATAAGAAATTAGCTGAAAATATGGACACCCAAGTTTCACATTGAATTATATGTATCATTATGTATGACATCAACAAAATAAAGTTATAAAAAAAACTGTTTTTTTAAATGCCTATTTATACTTGTTGATTATCTGTAAAATATGTACCCTCGGTGATTTTCAAATTTAGTATTGCTCCCTTAAGGACAAACAGGTATCCGATTCCTGCTCTAGTCATTTGGTGGTCATTTATCCCAACCCATAAACAAAGTCGTTTAATTATGTCAATGAATTTTTTTAAATATAGTTTTCGCAGCAAATTCGTAGATTTTTTAAATTTAAATATTGAACAAAATATTTTCTTAGAAATTTGGTTGTATGTGTACAAATGAGCACAATAACCACAAAATTTATTTGACATATTTACTCATTGGCAATTAAACTATCCATCTCAATTGAAGTAAATGAATAAAACACTTTCCAGAAATTAAAGCCATGGTAGAATAATCCAGTGAAAGGAAAGAATGATACTCTAGTCATTTATGCCAACCCATAAACATAGAAAAACATAGTAGCATTTATTATATGAAAATGGATTATAGAAACTTTGTCCCTCAAATTCTAATTTCTTTTTTCAGCCTGGTAGGAACTATTTGCTGACACCTAGACTCCTAAAAGACTACAAGAAAAAAGACCTTTTAGGTATTGAAAATCCACTATTTTTACTGGATATTTTTGCTTTAGAATAACGTAATAATCGTTGGAAAATTCAATATGCTTTTCAAATGATTGCAATTAAATACACTAATATTGAACAGGCTCTATAATTAGTAGATTCTATTAATTTGTTTGTTACTTGAGCTTAATTTTAATTTTGAAATCTCGTGTAATGCTGTAATGGAATAAATGATAATGGAACTTGAATAACTTGAGGCTGATAGGATCAAAGAAAAAAATTAATTAAAAGGAACTTAGCTATTATGTAAAAAAGAAAATTCAAGAAACAAAGTGAAATTTGTATTAAAAAGTTTTATTGAATCAAGTTCCACTTTTTCTTATTTTCTACTTTCACTCATGTGAAATATATAAAGAGAGGAAGTATTGTAATCATCAAGAAACTGGAACTCAAGATTTTGACGAATCTTCATCAGAATCCAGCAATTCTGCTGAAGATCTGAAAAACCCATTTTTGGAATTATGTCTATTTGTATGTGAACTTTATTATTTTAAAAAAAAAAATCATTTATTATGTCAATGAATTTTTTAATATAGTCTTTACAGCAAATTTGTAGATTTTTTTAAACTCAAATTTTGAACAAAATAATTTCTAAGAAATTTGATTGTATGTGTACAGATGATCACAATCACCACAAAATTTAATGAGGAACAAGTAAAATTTTATGTATAGTTTTCACATCTAAAGTGTAGATTCTTATCAAATTTGAACTGAATTTGTTAAAAACCTGGCCACCTGTCAATCTTACATTTGCATTCATGTAAACTCAATAACTAGAAAATGCAATGATCTAAATAAACAAAACCTGAAAAATTAGCAATTTTATTATAACATTAGTTTCTAAATTTCTTATTTCATAATTCATAATTATTCAAATTATGAAAAGCTTTTATTTATAAACAAGGAGATTAATTAATAATTATGTTTAATTTGTCAATAATCTCATTTGTTTTGTGATTTTTTTTCAATGGTATGCATATTAAAACATTTTTCAAAATTTATTAAGATAGTAAAATATAAAATTTAACTCTAATAATTTATTAATATAATAATTAAATCAAAAACTTTGTTCAAATATTACATTCAGTTGTTCACTGATTGCTTGAGAGGTCTCAAAACATGCAGTCCTTGAGACCATAAAATATCTTAATCTGTCATTGGGTTATGTGCCTATTTTGATATTGCAAATTATTTTTACCTGGATCTTTACTGTCATTTTGATCTTTTTCTAAATATTTTGATTATAGTTAGCATTTTTCTTTTTTTTTTTTTTAATGCTTTTTTTCTTTCAGCATGTTCTGATATTGAATTACAGAAAAAAGAAGATGAAGATGGCTCTTTTCAAAAGTTGGTAAAAAAAAAATATATATATATATATATTGTATTTGCCTTTTTTTTCCACTTCAAATTTGTTAAATTTTTTGGAGTATAGTACTTTTTTTTTTCATTGTAACATTTTGGAACATTTATTGTATTATTTTGACTGAATGATAAATTTATTTGGTTCATGTCTTTAAAAGTAATATTTATCATTTTTTTAAAGACCTGAAAGTATCGATATTAAAACAGATGACATTCATGCTGAAAAGGGTGAAACTTCTGCTACTTCAAATGTAAGTTGATTTTTAAAATGGACAGATCTGCTTAAGTTCTACAAATAACTTATTTTGTAGTAATAAGATAAAGAAATTAGGCATGCTGTCTTTATGCTTTTGGTCTTTTAAAAAATTTATTTTTTTCGTAAGATCATTTGCTAAAATCGAAACATACGTTTTAGTGCTTGATATCAATGTTTGCAATGCTATGAAATTATTTACAATAAAATGAAAATAACATTTTTTGTGGGAAAAAAGTAAAGATTAAGTACATTTATAAATATTAAACATTTTGTACAATACTGATATTTCTTATCAGTAATATTTTATTGGCATAATTTCACGGTAGTAAGTAGTGGTTCCAGTAGTGGTAAGTAATAATGCCAAAATAAGGGTTTTTATTAATTAAAAAGTCGGGCCGCGGTGGCCTGGTGGTAAGGTCTCGGAGCCGGAGGGTTTCAGGTTCGAGACTCGATTCCACCGAAGAACCGTCGTGTGAGGGGGTATCTTGTATGTTAAATCTGTCAGGTCAAACGTCCTCCCGTTGGTGTGGTGTGGAGAGGGGGTTGCCAGTTCAGGTGTCGTCCTCCTCATCTGATCTTGGTTCAAAATTACGAGGTCCTTCCCAAAATAGCTCTCGTGTTGCTTTAAACGGGACGTTAATGTAACTAAACTAAACTAATTAAAAAGTCTAGACATGTTATGAAGATATGTGGTGACATCTTACTAAGCCAGTAACTCACTAAACATAGGTGGTCACTTTTGTATTGTGAATAAGTTATTCGTCTGCAAATCGGAAGATCGCAGGTTCGATCCTTGGCGGAATTCAACCCATGCATTGGCACAATTCTGCCAACACTTACGCCAAATTGGTGACCTCGGAATAGTAACGTTCAAACAGCTGTCTTGGCTCCATCTCTCCATCAGCAATGCAAAGTCGTCGGACTCACTTGACGCAGCAACGCGAAGTTGTCAGACTCACTTGACGCAGCAGCAACTCTCATACACTAGCCATAACGCTTGGCACAATAAAATCGTTCGTCTCTCTACCGACCTCACTGGTTGGGGAGTATTGTGGGGACATCTTAATAAGTCAGTAACAGCCACTAAACATTGGTGGCCACTTTTGTATAGTGGATAAGTTACTGGACTTCAAACCCAAACATCGCAGGTTCAATCCTTGGCGGAATTCAACCTACGCATTGGCACAATTCCGCCAACATTTAAGCCAAAGATTTTTCGAAAACTTGAATAATATATCCATGAAGATATTGAGGCAAAAATTAACAAAGCCCACATAAATTTATTAAAATTGCATAATTCATGATATATATTGAAATAATTAGTATGGTATAATATGTATCTTATCTTTTTTTAGATTCTGCCATCTGTGAAGAAGACAAACGATATAGAATCTTATACAGGTAAATTACTGAAAATGAAAATTATTGTATTTTTACTATCGCGTATATGTTGTGTAGAGAGAATATGTTAATTATCAAAAATTTCAAACTTGAGATTTTGATGAATTTTCACATATTAGAACACTCTGAATTCGAAAAACAAATTCTTTTGTAAAATGTTAGTTTGTATATTTGTAATCTGTGATGAATTTAACTCAAAAATGCTTTGAGCGTGACAAATGAAATTTGGTATATTGTCTTAATGCTAAATTTGCTGATTTCTGTTAAATTTTTAATAAAATAGTTCATAGGAAGCTTGTCTGTCCGAGTATAACACCTATCAAAATTTGAGCGGTAAATCGACTGTCTTGGCTGGCACTTTCAGAACATATAAACACAATTATTCAAAAATGTAACTACTCAAATATATAAAATTTGGTATGGATTTTTGCAAGCACAAGAGCAGTTTTGTGTCAGATTTTTGTTTCAAATAGTGTAGAA
>JAPMOQ010018071.1:207930-218357 GCA_026543055.1 Argiope trifasciata
AAAATGTGTCTAAATTATAAATTTGATTTTTGGATACCTTTAATGCATAACTAAGGGTTAATCACCAAATAGCTAGCCAAGAATGACGCAAATAAATTCAGTAAAACTGCTAAATTTACATCAAAACTTAATTTTTCATAAATATTGTATGCCAAAACCATGCAAATCTTTGTTAGAGCAACTTTATTAGAGAATAAGCAAGAAAGTTTTGAAAAAAGGTTAGAAACCACTTCTGATTTAAAGTTGATACATATTTATATATTATTATGCATTATAAGATCTGTTCATTTGAAGAAAAAAATATTTTTATATATGAGTGTATGAATATGAGTGTTTATGACCAAGTGAAGGAATGTTGCAATAATTTACAGATTTTAGTCTAAAAGATGGATGTAGTTTTTCACGTCTTTTTACTACAGCCAGTAAGATTTCATAATATTTCATAGATAAGTATTTGAAAAAAATAATTCATTTATCTTAAATTTTCTATAGCATCTAAAACAGCAGTAGTTAGTAATCCAATAGTGCTAAACTAAATTTGTTAAAAGAAATTAGAGTACAGTAAAAGCTCCTTATTCACGCTTCCTTCATTCACGTTTTCACTATTCGCGGATTAAAAAAATGCGACCCAATTCCTATATTCGCGGCTAAACATTGCTTTACTCGCGGATCTAATAAGTACATACATAATCATAAAAGTATTCCAATAAGTATCCAACCCAATATCCTTTGTAAATGCCGTCCAATGGACTAATAAAAAAAGTAAAATAAATCTTATTACAAATTTGTCTAAAGTATGTTGTTCAATGATATCGCTGAGGACTTTAACATAAGCCGCCTTCGCCGCGATCGCTGTTTTTGAGAATGTAAACAAACAGAATGAAAGCAACCTTATTACTCAATGAATAAAGTATATTTGTAGAATTAACGACTAAGAAATAAGGTAGAACTAACGATTCAGAAATGAAAATTTACTCACTTCATTCCGAAGATTCATTTGAATCGGACGCAAAGAAGACAGATCTCAGAGAATATTTTATCCATTTCAATGTAACTATTAAAGACTGGAGCAAATTATACGAATACAGAAAGGACGACTCAATTGAATACAATAATCCACCGGAAACATGAGTAAGAAAATGAATATATATATATATATATATATATATATATATATATATATATATATATATATATATATATATATATATTTTGTCAGCTTGGAACGTATCTCCTATAATCCCATATAAATTACCACTCCGTATTCACGGTTTCTGTATTCGCGGCATGTTTATGGAACGTATACCCCGCGAATAAAGAGTTTTTACTGTACTCCATATTTAAATGTGTTCTGTATAAAGACTACTATACAAAGTAAAGGAATCATTTACAATAATAATACAAATGTGTTTGCCTTTCACATTGATTTGAAATATTGTACACATTTTTAATCTTAGTCTTGTTAAATGCGCATTATTATTCATTCTTTTAAGAGTATTAAATATATTTGTTTGTGCACAAATTATTATAATTCTGTTTAATAAAGCAAAGATCAGTCAAAAATTTATATACAAACCTTATGACAAAGTTAACTTTTGATGACAAATGAACACAATAACTACAAAACTTAATGAGACTGACAATAAAATTTTGTGGTGGTGGTGGTCTAATGCAACTTCGTCATACCAAGCCTGTTATGTATCTGGCAACAGCCAGATGAGAGAACCTGTGTGAACGTAGTTTTCGTGTTGTACTTGTTCGTTGTAGTTGTTGTTATGCTCGTTCGTGCCTGTGTATCTTAATGCTAATAAATGTCTTTTGTGTGTGTGTGTGTATGTAAAACGAATCGTATCGTCTCTCGGCCTACCTGACATACACGACAAAAGAGTTGGCGACGAAAATGGGATCTTCGAACATTAATTTTGAATCTTATGATGCGTCTGCGGAAGACTGGTCCAGTTATGTGGAACGTTTAGAATCTTACTTCGTTGTTAATGGGATCGAAGATCGAATAAAAGTCCCTGCTATTTTAAGCCTTATGGGAGCAACAACATATAAATTGTTAAAGAATCTGGCCACTCCGAACATTCCTTCAGCATTGACTTATCAAGATATCGTAAAATTACTTTCGGAACATCTGAATCCTAAGCCACTAGAGATGACAGAGCGGTTTCGTTTCTACAAGAGGAAGCAATTTGAAGGTGAGTCCATTGCAAATTATTGTGCCGAATTACAAAAACTGTCGATACACTGTAACTTTGGGAACAATTTAAGTACGATGCTTCGTGATAAATTAGTGATGGGTCTCAAAAACGAAAGTATACAGAAAAAGCTGTTAGCAGAGGATAATTAACATACGATAAAGCTAAGAGCATTGCATTCGCAATGGAATCTGCTCAGAGAGATGTGAGCGAAATTCAGAATCAAATGGTGTCGATAAAAAAATTACATAGTTCGCGAGATAAAACTAGCAAAAAAGATTTTTCTAAATTTAAGAAATTTGAACCTACAAAGAAGTTTGATAAATTTCGGAAATGTTACAGATGTGATAGTACTCAACATTTAGCCCACGAATGTAAGCACAAGAACACTCAGTGTAGGAATTGCTTAAAGAACGGGCATTTGGCAAAAGTCTGCCGCTCAAAACGAAACGAAACAGTTAAACAAATAGAATCTTGTTCTGAAACTGTACCAGTTAATAGCGTTAAATCACCACGACATGCAAGGGATAAGATTTTATTAGAAATTTTTGTTGAAGGGAATAAATGTTTATTTGAATTAGATACTGGAGCTGCTATTAGTTGTATGAATGTGAATGAATTTAAGAAACTTTGTCCGGATATAGCCATTAAGCCTACCAAATTATTGCTTAGGAATTTCGATAATTCTATGATAACATCAGCTGGCCAAGCAGTGGTGCAAATTCAATTCAAAGATCAAATTAATACAGAAATTATTTATTTGGTACATGCAAAAGTAAACGCAGTTTTTGGTCATGAATGGTTGAGAAATTTCCAATTAGACTGGAGCTCAATTAAAGCAGTTTGGGTTGAAAATTGTAATTCTCGAACCAATAAATTAAATATCTTGCTTCAAAAGTATGAGAAAATCTTTTCTCCGGGTATCGGGAAACTGGAAAAGTTTTGTTGCCGTCTTCAAATGAAACCTAATTACAAACCTGTATTTTTTAAACCTCGACCAGTACCATTTGCTTTAAAAGAAAGAATAGAAACTGAACTTAATAGGTTAGTTGCAGAAGACATCATTGAACCGGTGACATATAGTGATTGGGCTACACCAATTGTTCCTGTTATCAAACAGAATGGGAACCTACGAATCTGCGGTGATTATAAGGTGACTATCAACCCGGGACTAAAAATTGAGCAGTATCCTTTACCCCGTATCGAGGACATTTTTGCTGAACTGTCAGGAGGGGAGTTTTTTACTAAAATCGACTTATCTGAGGCATACCTTCAAATGTTAGTTGATGAGCAGGACCGACATCTATTGACGATCAATACTCACAAGGGGTTGTTCCGTTACAAGAGAATGAATTATGGTATAGCCTTAGCTCCTGCAGTGTGGCAGAGAGCCATTGAACAAGTTTTATCAGGCATCGCGGGGGTACACGTATTTGTAGACGATATTACCGTAACGGGAAGAAATGATCAAGAGCATTTTGAAAGGTTAGAATTAGTACTACAGAGACTAGAAGAATATGGTCTCAGAGTAAATAAGCGTAAAAGTGAATTTTTAAAGAAATCTGTGAATTATTATGGTCATACAATTGATAAGTTCGGCCTCCATAAAACACAAGAAAAAATCGATGCAATTACGAAGGTACCAGTTCCAAAAACTGTATCTGATTTGAAGAGTTTTTTGGGTTTAGTCAATTACTACGGAAAATTTATTCCCAACTTATCTACTCGTGTCGCTCCTCTCAATAATTTACTGCAGAAGGGTGCTAAATTTTTGTGGACTGCAGAATGTGATAAAGCTTTCAAGGCATTGAAACAAGAAATTGCTTCAGACCGAATTTTATGCCATTATGATCCTAAGTTACCTCTTGTATTACAAACTGATGCATCACCAGTTGGAATAGGAGCAGTTTTAAGTCACATTATGCCAGATGGTTCAGAAAAACCAGCAATGTTTGCATCAAGGTCATTGACTAAAACGGAACGTAATCATTCGCAGATAGACAAGGAAGCATTGAGTATCGTATGGGGAGTGAAGAGATTTTATCAATATTTATTTGGTCGACATTTTGATCTCGTAACCGATCATAAACCCCTAGTATCAATTTTTGCACCTAATCGTAGTTTACCATGTCTATCAGCAACACGAATGGTTCATTATGCACTTTTTCTCCATGCATTCAGTTATACAATCAAGTATCGAAACACTAAGAATCATGGCAATGCTGATGCACTTTCACGGTTACCACTAGCAGTTGACAGGGACTGTGAGTACTTGACTGAAGCAGACATGATAAATATTTCGCAAATTGAATTAATGCCTGTTACAGCAACTGACATAGCTAGAGCTACTAAAACTGATAGGAAATTGTTCGAACTGTATGAAAGTTTAAAATCTGGAACTGAATTACCTGTGCCTTGGAAAGGTAGAGAATCTGAATTTTCATTGCAAAAGGGTTGCATAATGTGCGGGCATAGAGTATGCATTCCTGAAAAGTACCAGAATCAAGTTTTGGAAGAACTTCATGTTGGACATCCTGGAATTGTCAAAATGAAGGCCATAGCTAGACGCTACTGCTATTGGCAAGGTATTGATGCCAGTATAGCCAATTTTGTTCAGAACTGTTCAGCTTGTATCGCAACGAGGAACGAACCAGCAAGGATAAATCGACATCCTTGGGAATGGCCAAATGGACCCTGGCAAAGGATACACGTTGACTACGCTGGTCCTTTTATGGGGAAAATGTTTTTTGTAGTCACTGATGCAAATTCGAAGTGGATAGAAGTCATTCCGATGAAAAATATTACAGCTAGTTATACAATTCATCATCTTCGTATTCTTTTTGCTCATTATGGAATTCCCTTAACTTTGGTTAGTGATAACGGCGCAAGTTTTACTAGTTACGAATTTCGACATTTTTTGAAACTGAATAATATTAAACATATAACTTCAGCACCATACCATCCTGCTACGAACGGACTGGCAGAAAGAATAGTGCAGTTATTCAAAGCCTCGTTGAAATCAAGTAGAGGTGATTCTGGAGATCTAAATGTGAAATTACAAAGATTTTTATTACAGTATAGAATAACTCCACATTCTCTTACGGGAGAAACTCCGAGTGCCTTGTTTTTGAAGAGATGTATTCGCACTAGGCTTGATCTTTTAAAACCGAATTTGAGAGACAAAGTTGTTCAGAAACAGAGTTCGAGACTTGACACAGAATCTATCTTGCGTGAGTTTCAGGAAGGGGAGAAAGTAGCCGTAAGAAATTATTCCGGACCTAACAAATGGAAAATTGGAACAATTATAAACAGAGATGGAACTTTGAGTTATAGCATAGAAATTGGAAATGAAATTTGGAAGAGACACGTAGATCAAATAAGGAAATGTGGGAAGTCGATTGAATTATCCCAAGCTGCTACTGAAATTCCAATTTACGATAAAGAATTGAATTTTCCAGATGAGCCAGTATCCGATGATGTTGATGAATCGGAACCGCCTACACCTGTACCTGAAGTTGTCCCTGAATCTAGAGATGTACCTGTACCTGCCACTCCAGGTGATGATATGCCACCCTGGTCGGTACCAGATGCTTCCGGAAAGCCGAAAGCTGATGTGCCACTCCGACGCTCAACCCGAATCAGGAGACCTCCAAAGAGACTCGACCTGTGACTCTATATTTTGTCCGGGAGGAACTGTTATGTATCTGGCAACAGCCAGATGAGAGAACCTGTGTGACGTAGTTTTCGTGTTGTACTTGTTCGTTGTAGTTGTTGTTATGCTCGTTCGTGCCTGTGTATCTTAATGCTAATAAATGTCTTTTGTGTGTGTGTATGTAAAACGAATCGTATCGTCTCTCGGCCTACCTGACATACACGACAAAGCCGAATGAGCGGAGCTCTTTCGAATGAAGGCAGAAGTGCGCGCTTTCATGGTTAGCGTGGCTTGTATTTGAAACTCCCGGTAACCATCATTGCTATGCCTTCTTAGCCACAAGAACTGATGATAAGTTTTATTTATTGTGCAATGTACTTAAAAACATTTCCAAGAGTCTCATATTTCGACTAATAATGATATGTAGATTACCCATTCATTTTTTTACTGATTGTTGTTCATTTAAAAAAATGTTTAATGGCATTTAAACTTTTTGTTTCATTTGTTAAGACCTTATCACACGGCGAAATATCGCCCGTATTTTCCGCACGACAACGAAAGTGACGTCACTTTCACATAATTGGTTGAATTTCGTTTGCGGACAATATTTCCGTCTCTATTGTCGGCATTTTCAAGCTGGTCAAAAAGAAATGGGCGATGACGAAAAACTTGCTTGACCGGTTTTTGAGGGTAGAAATGGAAAACTGCTGACGATATTTCGCCGTGTGATAAGACTTTATGTGTGTAATAGTTGAATATAAATCATGTTTTATCCTTTAGGAGAATTGACTGCTCTTCTTCAAACAGAATCTCTTCAGAAATATGCAGAAAAGTTCCGAGATCATGAAGTATTTTTATCTTTCCTATTACTTTGTAGTATTATGATAGTCCAAAATTATTATTATTATTTTGTAGTGTTTCATTAAATTAAATGTTGGCAGTGTTTAACTTAATGAAATACTCGTGCATTCTTTCATTTTTTTTCAATTCTTACAATTAGTTCATACTCTTCCTATATATATTTATGTAGAGATTTAATTAGCGGTCATTACTATTCCATGTTTAGTTTTATTTTATTGTAATAGATGGCACCAGGTGTTCTACTAAAGGCACCATAGGTCCAAAATCTAAGACACGTGACATCAAGTTTCAGAATAGCGAACTGTGAGCATTTCCTCGGCAGACAGAGAGAGAGTGGGTCATTCGTTTCGATATGGTTATTTAATACGCTACGGTGGTACATAGTTTTGCCATGGGACATTCGATTAAGTTTCACCCTTGGTGTCATCTAAAGGTGATACTTTTATCTCTATTGTAAATAGCCTGCCCTGTTCTCATTGTTACTGTCTTTTATTTTGAATACTCTTTGCTGTAAATAAATTTAACGTTTTTTTTATTTAAAAGCTTCTTCTCTTTAATAAGTAACCCTAGACACTGATCTGAATGAGCATTCCGTCCCATCAATTCCTACATTTATATATCTTGTTCAAATTTCCAATCTTTAATAAAATACTTTTTATTCATCCATTCAAGTTTCAAATACATTTTTTTAATCTTGTTGTGGATGACACTTGATTTTAATATTTTTTCAAATACTAATTCATTAATTTTATTTAATTAATTTTAAATACTTTAAATAGAATTTTAACAGCTTGTAATGAAAATTGAAATCAACTACCAGCAGCTCATACGGTAAAATGCAAGTATTTCATTATTTTTTACGTGAAGGTGAAAAATGCGAGTCCAATTCTTGCGATGAGCAATTATTGATCACCATCATTTTCATAAATTAGAGATGAAAAAAAGAGCAATAAATAGTTATAAACAAAAATAATAGCCCAAAACAATATTGTTACTAACGTGTAGTTTTGCTTTCCCGCTTTAATAATGCTATCGTAAGGAAGACAGATTTACAGTCATCTGTATTGAATAGTGCCTAGATGTGACATCAGAGGTCCCAGGGCTTGGCGACTTTGGCAACAAAATGGAAAGTACCCGTAACATCGAGAATTTTCCCGATCCGACCATTAGGAGCCGAGATATATCCAGAATGATTCTGATTGTTCCAGAAGGCTTTTAGCCCCGCCTTCCGTCACTATATAGGGCAGTCAGTCTGCAAAAAAATGTCTATGCAGGTGTGCCGCAAGGCTCCAAAATTGGTCCAATTCTCTTCTCTATTTTTATTAACGATATACCTAAACAGTTCAATACCATGTTAAGTATATTTGCTGATGATACAGCCATTATTGCAAAAAATAAAAATCCTAACTACATCCGCCTAGCACTTAATAGACACCTTAAGAAACTTGAAGGTTGGTTTATAAAATGGAAAATCGCGGTCAATGTAACGAAAACTGAAGCAATAATCTTTCATAACTCCAATAATATTAATTTGTACCCCCCCCCCCATAAAATGTAATGACAAAATTATCCCGTAGTCTCAGAGTTGTAAATATCTCGGCGTAATATTAGATAAAAGAATGACATGGAAACCCCATTTCTTATCTATCTAATACTATAATACGAGGAATGGTTGTCAAGTCGAAATTAATAAACTCCGGTAAACTTGGAGGTCTGGGGTTTTTGGCCACGAGGAATCGATTGGCGCCGGTTTTGAAGCGCTACGGTCGAGCAGTTCGGAGTTACAGATAGGATATTTTTAAACTTTATTAGTTCGCCATAATGGCTATTTAAATTTTCAAGCGGTAACGTGCTGCCATCTATAGCCAATATGGCGAACTAATAAAGTTTTATGTTTATGCTGTTATAGGTTTATAATGTATGTATATATGTTTGGTTTTTCTAAATAAATTTGTCAAAAATATTGAACTTCAACACACTTCAATCTTTACCTTTACTTTACCTTTGTATAGAATAGTTCCCTTTCCAAACTCTAACTTTGTTTAGAATAGTTTACAATGGTGCACTTTAACCGGTTATCTTTTCACCAATGGTTTCACAAATTTTCTTATGGCATGTATTGTTTTGATAAATCACAATTGAAAATTTAAATCTTCGAGTTAGCTTCGATACCTGTTTTCTCCGAGCGGAGCTCGGTCCCCCGCTGGTATATTAAAAACAAGTTCCGAGATCTAGTACGAAAATTTTACCCCCTTATCAAGGAACTCTAAAATGACTAGGGAAAACAAGTTACTTATTTACACAGCCTACTTGCGTCCAGTATTAACCTATGCCTGCCCAGTATGGGGGTACGCTGCCAAGAGCAACTTCAAACTTATTGAACAACAACAAAACCAAATCATAAAAATAATTTGCAAAGCTCCCAGTTATTTTTCTAATACAGAAATTTACAAAGCGATTGACTACCCCTCCCCCCTCAAAAAGTTCATTCAGAAATTCTCAACTAACATCTTTAAAAATCTTAATAATATTGAGAACGAAGTAATTAAAGCTATCCCTATTTATAACACTAATCCTAAAATTAAACGACCCAGGAATGTTCTCCTTTAACTCTTATCAACTAATTTACTCCTAACTGTCATATAAGTATATAACGGATAACTAATTAGCTACAAACACAACTCTTAACGTCCCGCAAAGATGAAAATATCGCTAAGTCCCATGTTTCTCTAGGCAGCATATCCCCGCACCTACCCATCACTCAACAACCAATAGAAACTCGACTTCCAATCTAACATCCAATAGCAAAGCTAGCTTCACCACACTTTTTCTACCTTCACTGAAACCCAACAGCTCATGTTAAAATACTAAAAGCCATAGTTGTACAGTCACTATCAAGAAGGGGATAGTCTTACTCCAAGGACGGGAGCCCCGATAAGCATGTCATCGCAGTCGCAGAGCTGCATACAGGTTCCATGCCAGGAGCGGAGGTAGTCCGGAATGGACGGGAACTCCGTCAATCTACAAGAAGCGGAGTGAGTTGAATCAAGACGAAGCGCGGCAGAGCTGAATCGAGGCCTGAACTGAAGAGTAGATCCTTATTTGAAGCATTGAGTTGGCAGCGAAGGCAAGAACAGACAGAGGAATAGTTTCAGCTTGTTCCGGAGAGACCTACGTGAGTGTAAACAGAATCCCTTAAAGATTCCCTCTCCGGTTGAATCCTGTCTGACCGCTTTGTGAACTTTGGACGCTATCACTACGGAATTTCTGCTTGTGGACTACTGTTGTTATAGTGGGCTGAGAGTACTGCTGTGTGTTCGTGTCTTCTGTACATAGTTGTCTGTTTAAATAACAAGAGGGTTATAGTTGCAGTTGCATGAAGTGGTGTTGTGTTGTGTACATAGTTGTGCTGTAAATATTTGTCGTCTTTGTGCTGTCCTGACTTCGTCCTGTAAATAAACGTCGTCTGTGTTGTGTCGTCTACTGAAGGACTGATCATTGTGTGAGCTCATTGTGTGACCTCTCTTCTCTCACCATTCACCCCTCTATACGAGTAAAAGAACCCGACGGATTAGTATAAGGATAGGAAATCCGTGACAATATATATAAATGAAAATGGGGAATTGCAAGGAAATTCGCGTTCAATTTTTTCACTTAATATTGTGATTCTGCCATATATATATATATATATATATATATATATATATATATAT